>VWZD01003515.1:821443-845129 GCA_013396695.1 Sakesphorus luctuosus | reverse complement strand
ATGGTCTGCTTTGAAAAAGTTGCTTTCATGTCCTGTACTACACACAAGTAATTAGAGGGTTTTTTCTATAGCATAAAGGGACAAGGTGTGATTTTTTGAAGGACTGTGAACGCTATAGTGAGCATTTAATCAGTACATGGATGTGCAAACCAGGAGTTGCCCATGTAAGAAATTGATGCTGCTGTGTCCAAATGAATGTGAATCTGTAAATTATATTTGGGTTATCATAACGAGAAATTTGTTTCCTGGAATCATCTGTGTAATAATTGTTCATTTCTGAACATCAGAAACTTAATTTCTCCATTCAGCCAAACTCTACTTGCCTTACTGTCTCTTTAATATTTTAAAAGCTATATTGTAGTTAGCTAATTTTATAGTGTGAAAATCAAATTTAAAGTTTCAGATATTTGCAAGAGGGAATTAGGAGAACAAATATCTTATAACGTGATGGAACATGTTTGTAACATGATTAAGTCTAAAATGCATTCCCATCCCCCATTAAAACTAGCAATTTTTCAGATATTTCATGAAAGAAGTAGGAATATATCAGAGGTATTATTGTATTTTCTTCTATTTATGGGGGTATCCTTGAATTGTAAGGCTTTTATACCTAAGACTTTGAAAAACACTTTAATTGCTATTTTTAGCTCCTTGGCATTAACATGCTTCTATAATATTCAGATGTTGAATTCCATATAAGAATGGTTTCTATTAAAAAGTGATGAGCCAGATCTTAAGCTGCTCCAAATGAATATATTTCCATTAGCATTAGTAGAGTTGCATAGAGTTGTAGCAGATTTTCTGAAACAGTTTCAGAAGTAATTTCAAAAAAAAAAAAGACAATGGAATAATTCAGATTTTTTCATAATCATAATATTTTTTCACTTTTATTTTATGAGGGCTTACTATTCTTTCATCTACATTTAGCCAAACAACATTGTTTCCAAGTGAAGTACTCCTTTCTGGGTTGAATTGTTAGTTTCAATGATGCAGAATACTATAATGGTGCCTGATAAGAGTTGTCATTTTGACAAAGTTAACTCAGAATGTAGGAGAAGTATGGTGTCAGGCTCTTGGAAAATTCCTCATTGATTGGTTTGTGGGGGATTTTGTTGGCTTGTTTTTTCCAAAGGCCTTTAGGAAGGAGTTGCTCTTTAGAAGGGAAGAAAAAACAGAGCATAGTATCACTGTAGCACCAGTTGCTGGAGTTTCTGACGCTTATATTTCCTCTGAAAGATTTTTTAAGGTGATATTTTTTATATTTGTGGCGTAGCAAGTTTTTTGTCAATACTGTATGTATGTACTATATGTACTGTTCTAGCATTCTCTGTCACTCCTCAGAACTCAGAAGAGTTGTGCCTTACTTTTGGCATAGCCAGAATGAGCAAAAGCAACTAGAGGGGCCTAATTTGTTACTATTGGGTTTTATGTAACAGAGTGCATTTGTATCAGCTAGGTATGAAATATTACTGCTAGTGCAGGGACAGATTCTGATCTGAAAGTGTGCCATGTCCACATTGGCTGGCATGGGTTCAGCTGAGAGCTGGTGGCACAGTCAAAGGCAGAGCTTCCAACCACATTTATGGGCCTGGGATCAGCAGGAGGGAGGTGAGTTGTCACATTCCTGGTCTGCACATGGTGAGCAGAGCAATGAAAGGATGTTGTGAGGTGGGTGGGAGGCCAGTTGTGCATCATCTCCTTTGCTACATAGGAGCACTTTGACTCAGGGGAAATACCCAGGTAGGCACATCCCAGGGAGATTAGGTAGTTTGTATTCCCAGAGCATTGCAAACTCAGTAAAATTGACTAAGATACCACCCAGTCTGTGCAGATGTTGGAGAGTCCAAGGGATTTCCAGCATGAAGTAGTGGCAAGCCAGTCCTGAGTCTCAGTCTAAGAGATTTAGTGCTGAGATTTTAATTTACTTTGTTGGTCTTTAGCTTTAAATTTTGTTGGTGTTAGAGGGGGTTTTGTTCCTTTTTTTCCCTACAGGATAATGAGGAGTGTTTCTTAAACTGTTAAATCAAGAATAAAGTAAAAAGTGATGACAAAATACTCGTGTTTTTTCATGAGCTCTAATTCTGGAAGGTTAAAATTGACTAAAACCAGAAAAAGTATGCTTTGTTTTTGACAGACAGAAGTTTAACTTCACTGGCAGGTGGAAGTGATAAGTGTTGTATTAAGAAACAGCGGAGAAACTTATAACCACAGGGCATTTTACAACAAAGAGTGGGCACACACACTGGGACGTGGCATTGTAGCTAAGGCAAGTGCCACTGATCTGTATGCCAGTGTAAAGCAATGAGTCAATACTAAAGATTTGCAGAAGTGGGTTCTCACTGATCCAGCCAAGTCTTCAACAGTTGTTTTTCATATCATGTCTTCATTCTGACATAACAACAGAGCAGCAGCGCTGGCCTTGGTTGAGTACAACCATTTATATCCTGTTGCCTGAAAGAACACAGATTTAATTGTGTGCAGAGGTTTGAGGGAAGATACATAGAGTAATCTGCTTCAAACGCCATCCACTGATGGAAAAACTCACCTAGAGTAGTAGTTAGAACTAACAAATCTCACCAGGAGTTGCTCATTTGTGTGTACCCATTAGCTTCTAGGATTTAAGCAGAATTTAAATTGAAGCATGTATGAAGAGGGCTGCCTTGCAGTTCACATGGACTAAAGTTCATTCTTTTGCATCGCTGCAAAGTTTAGCAACTGTTTCAGATTTTAAGAAACAGTAACATGAGTAGTGTCAGAGGAAATACTAGTTGTTGGTTTGTCCATGTTTGTGCATATTTTTTTTAATTTGCCCTTTCCTTGCTCTTTCTTGCCTTTCTCATTGTTACGGCTGGAACTACCTGTCCTTTTTTTCATATGGGTTTTAAAGCCTTTTCACCTCTGGGAAGATCGTCAGGGGAAGGAGTAGTTTTCCTTTGCTCAAACAACTGGTATGTAGCAAGAACTTCCTGCTGGCATTCATCCCTGAGTTAATCTGGTTAGAATTAGAGTTGGTTGAGAGTTTTTGACACTGTTTTCATGGGAAAATGCTGATTTGTCAAAACTGAAACAATTTGTGGAAATGTACCAGTTTCCATTAAACTTTCATCGGGAAACCTTTTCTTTTTTTCCTTTTTCTTTTTTATTCTTCCGTAGTCCACAGTGGAGTTTCTGATATCAAAAGATAGCAATAGAAAGAAATAATAATTAATCAATAATTAGAATAATGACTGGTCAATGGAAGAAAGGCAGGCTCAAGTGCGTGGCCTGAGTCACAGAAGGCACAGTTGAAACTGGAGCTCCCCCTATCCACTCTCCCCAGGATCTTGGAGGGCTGTCACTCTCTTGCTGTGCATGCATGCACAGACATCCCCCACACCCACCACTTCAAATTATTTTGATTTCACTCTGGCTGTGAATATGAAAATGTATGAAATGTTGAAGTGCTTTGTGGGGCAGGAAAAACCTTTTCCTGACAGTGCTTTTAATGTTGACCTGTAGCCACATGTTGATTTTTTTCTTGTTGGGTGGGAATGGCAGTGCTCTGAATGACGGGTATCTTCTAGTGTCTGTTTCATATCATAATAATAAGCTGTATTCAGAAATTTCTATTATGCAAAGGAACCACGATTTTGATTACTAGCAGTCCTTGTAGTCTGATTCCAGAATTCCAGTTCTCCACTCGCCCAGAGTAGTATTTTTGCAAAAATCTGACTGAAATAAATAGATTTCAGGAACAGATAGAAGAGTGCTTCCTCACACTTAAATCATCCTTCAGCTTACAACCCAGCAGGTACATGACTACAATGACACCTGGGATTAACACTGTGCCTTTCAAATAGCAATCTGAAACCAGAGGTATTGGAAAGCTGTCTTCTATTACATCCTATCCTCTGTTTGCACCTGAGGACTTCAGCCCACACCCTCAAACAAGTTTCTGGCCTGCTCTGTAGGTAGAAATCTGAGGTTTTAAGGTAAAAAGGAAAGATTTATTAAGGAGCCAAAGCTGTAAGCACAGCCAGTGATTTGAAAGTCACATCACATTCTTTGTAACTTGTTTATAGGGATCAGTAATACAAGTTTTGAAAGATCACCTCTGCCCTCTGTGCAGCTGATCAGTTCCTCCAAATCATGGCTCGTGAGCTTCATTTAATGCAGCATTTAAGCTCAGTTAAAAAAAACTGGTCTATGCAGGGGACATTAGAAAATCCATATTTTGTTCCCAAGGCTGTTGTGGCTCTGTTAGAGCTTAGAGACTTTGCTCTTTTAGAAAAGTAAGTGAATTTGAACAGTGCATTCACAGAACAGCGGGAAGGCTTCACAGTTTTACTCCTCAGAGCAACATTTTCCAAGTAAAGACTCAACCATGGTTCTTATGTGCCTGGGGCACTTTAACAGGTCTCTTTAAAACCTAACATTGTGCAAGTGGAAGGCATGCAGGGCCAGACTGTCAGCTGGCATAAATCAGCTTACTCTGTTAAAAGCAAGGAACCTGCCCTGATTTATACCAGCTGAGAATCTGGTCACAGAATAAATAATAGGCAACTGTATGTTATGAGGTTGTAATTCCCTCGAGGAGTCTTCTGTGGTATCAGTCTTACAGGAGCCAGAGTGATCTGGTTCTCTTTCTTGGAGCAAGAGTTATTTGCCTGCAGTTTTTTGTAGTCCTCAGAACATTAGGAATGGGAGATTTCAGACAATCAAGGGAAAAAGGATGCTTCCAGACTTCTTGTAAGGTATCATTAAGGATTTTTACCCTAAAGGAGTCATGGGAGGAGAATTTTGGAGCATGCAGATGAATTGATTTAGGACAGATAGTCCAAAAAAATATAGATATGTAGGTTCTCATCTAGACTAGGCCTTTCCTTTGAAAGCAATTGTGCACATTTCCTAAGCTGTAAACTGCCTAAACTGAAGCTTCCTCATCACTGATAATCTTCTAGCACTGGTGTAGTTAGTAAGAAAGAAAAATGGAGAATGGAAAATGAGGACTGAGAGGCAAACACTTCCTCAGAATATGGATTTGGTTTTTGATTTTTTTTTAAATATTTGACCCAAAAGGGTCATATGTGAGATGGTACTCCTTGTATTGACTTAGAAAGAAAAGGGGATTCAGATTTACCAAGTTTTGACCTGTAGTTAGTTCTCCTGGGTCTAACTATTTTAAATGTGAGACACAGGTGACCCAGCTCCCTTCATTTTCCATTACGCTGTGGATTCTGCAGCCTAGAATGGAGTTAAGTTTCTCATGTGTAGACATCACCTGTTGGCATGGTTAGATGGTGCCTGGGGCTTTTGGATGATAATGTGGCAATTTTGTAGATTTCATCTCACTAACTAATAAAAGAACCTCTTTAATGTTGTCATACAAGAGGCTGAACTTTGAAGCAGACCATAGATGATTACTAATGGGCTATCACTTCTGGTTATTTTCGGAGATGGAAGCAGAAGCACCTCTCCAGAATTCTTGTGTGTCTCGAGATACAGATCTGGCCTGATCCATTAATCTAATTAGTAGCTTAGATACTACTGACAATTCATTATATAAAGTTGCACTACAGCAGTGGTTTGGCTAGCACAGCTTTGGCAAGTTTCTGAAAGGTCTTAGTGCAAAGGGAGGTGAAATTTCTTATGATTTTTGGCTGCTCCCCTGGTTTCAATGCTACCTGGCTGTCCTGACCAAATTCAATATGGTTTGGGAGGTCTATAGCTGGAATAAATCTGAAGTCATAGTTATATCAGGACTTAGCATACCTTCAGGTACTGCAGAACAGTATTGTGTGTGAATAACTTCTGTCCATTAAAGTGCATGCTTGGGGAAATAGGATAGGTGGAATTACATTTTTTCCCCTTTCCAGTTTTTTTCTCCAACCGTCTAGTCTCTTAAAATATTCTTTCACTATGCAGTTAGTATCCACTGTGCAAATTCAGGCTTCACACAGGATGCTCAGCCCCATAGTTATTTTAACCTTTCCTCTAACATGACTAGGTAGTGATTTCAAGGTGTCCTGTTCTTCCTGAGAAACTTATAGAAAGAGTGCAGGAATGGAGAAGTAAATCTTTGCATGTTTCACTAATGGGAAGAATGTAATGAGATTTTGAACAGCACAAATTTGTCGATCTGTAATCAGGAACCAGTGAAGATTTCAAGAGAAGAGCTGTCACTTGCAGGTGGTGGTTGATCTTTTAGTTCCTTTGATCAGTTCTGCCTGCAAGCATGCAGCAATTACCCTTCTCATTTGTCTCTGGCACGCAAGTTGATCTATGACTCTGCAGTGACTGTGCTGTGGCAATTGGCCAGCTGCCCTGCTGTGTCCCTCCTACCTCCCCACAGCTCCCATTACTGATTTTCACGGTTGCCTTGCCTCCTTTGCCTACAGCGCTTAGAGCTTTTGCCCTGAAAAGTGAGAGACCCGTGGTCATGTTACTCCTCAGCTTGAGAGTATCTAAACTCCATCAGTGAAGGGCTCTGGAATGAAGGATCCTGGCTGAGATAAGGCAGGGCTTTAGAGCAGCACTTTGCAGAGAAAGGGTTGACATGTGTGTGGGTGGTCCCCCAAAGCATGTCACAGGAGAAGAAAGCCTGTTCCCTGATGGATTCATTCACTATTCCAGCCCCTGCAGGGTGGCTGATACTCTCTCCAGGGAGTTCATAGCACAACAAAGAGAGACTTTACATACAGAATCTTTTTTTCCTTTCTAAACTGAAAACAACCGTTTCTCATCCTCATGAAAAGATCAGAGGGGACCATGTAATAGTCATGACTTCGTAAGCCTCTTTATTTAAGCTTTCACAAAGTAACTAGGTCAGTAATACATGCTTCTGGGCTATTGAATTTCCCTTCTTCCCCTCAGTCTATTCTTCCATTTCCTCACCCAACTTTACCACACGGGAATGCCTTAAGTCAAAAATCTGGGCAGCTGATCCTTTTATTGCATTTGTAGTATTCTCATCTGTTATGTACAGTGCCAGGCCATCAGGCTTTCAAAGCTATCGTGGTCCAAGTTTGCATGTAAACAGGAATACAGCATTGTCTGGTTGTAACTAAAGCCATATCTGCTCTCTTTTTGCTCTGAATAATAGATATAGGAAAATATTCATTGGCAAGAGATTGGTAAACCACTCAGGAAAAGAAAATACAACAAAAGGTTTCTTTTTGTTTGTTTGTTTGTTTTTCTTTCTCCATCAGCTTCTTGCTCACATACTCCTTACTTCTCACATTTTCTGCTTTTACCTTGAGGTTTCTGTCTGGCTGGGGGCTTTGCTGTTCCCACTCTTCCCTGAGGCCACACTGGTGTCATGAGTATTAGTGCAAGAAACAGCCTAGGACTTCTTGTATGTATATGTCGCCTGCCTTTAACATGCATAAAAGAAAATAAAAATGTGATTCAAATTAAATCACCAATATTTGAGAACTGGGATTCAGAATGAGGACTTGGGCATATCCCCATTGAATTGTTTAAAAAATATGCATTTGACCATAAAAGGAAAATTTCAAAGTATCTGTATTAGGCGTGAAACCTCCTCCTCTGCAGACTGGAGGTGATTAGAGGCTCCTTCTTTTACATGGGAGGAGGAAACAAAATTTGTTGATCACTTATAGCAACAGCTTTTGCATTTTGACCCGTGATTAAAGCTGTCAGCTAGGTAATGAGAAGCCTCTTAATCTCTGGAGACCCAAATTATTTAATCCACTTTATTTTTGGTACCACCATTAAACTTTGGTTTAGTTTTTTATGATAGTATTTCCACAGTTTCAACTAGTGCTGCTTAACGTGGCAAAAAATAATGCAATGATGTGTTAATTAAAGTTTCTATAGACAATTATAGAACTTTTGGGTAGTGAACAGACATTGTTTCAATACTTGGCTATTGTGATTGGGAAATTGAGGTTCAAAGAGAGTAATAGACACTGGTTTTTCGCAACAGAAATTTTGGATTAAAGCCCTCAGAGCATCCAGAAATTCTTATCAGTCTCAAATACACTGTCAAGTTCAGTAAGATATTAGCACTTTTTTTCTTCCTATTTTTCTCAAGTTAAGAGGCTGTGTGCTAGGAGCTTGGTGAGGAACAAGGAAGCTTTGGTAATTTGCTGCTGTTTGACCATTTAAGGCCTAACACTCCTCAGTTGTCCACATACATACTATTCATGGTTGAGCCAATTTGCACATTCCCTAACTAGGCTTTTTTGTTCTGATGACTTGTAGTAGGATTATCAGGCACATACCTACTGGTGGTTTGAAGTCAGAAACATATTGACCTTCTCACGGGTAAAGGTGGGTAGCAAATACAGGAAGCAAACCACTAATTATTTGAAGTATCTTACCCTTGGAAGTTAATGACAGGGCACATTTTCCACTATCATAACCACATTCCTAGAAACAGAAAACACTGACACCTGCTTTTCCAAGCTGTTGTTTAGCATGAGTAGTTAGACTACCCATAAAATCATCACTTTTTGCTTTAAAAGGTGGGGTTTGATTTAAGTTTCCATTTTGTGCTTTTGAAACTGAGATGTAGTTTGCTTTTGCCAGGGCATCAGTTTGCACTCTATTGTCCTTAGGCCTACAGTGGGTAAGGAAGGAGGAAGTGCCATTTGTAGGGAAACATGCTGTCTTTTTAGTGTTTTCAGAGAAGAGTTTAATGTTAATGAATGCCTGCATTTTCAAAATGATGGACTGTTGTGGTTTGAGCATATGAAGAACAAAATAATTAGGAATAGTAGCTACAGCTGCTGTTGCCTGGTTGGATACAGTTTTGGTCAGATTTACATGCACTTTGCCATGCCTTAATAAGATGCCACAAATAACAAACACAGTAACTGGGAGCCTTTGCCTCAAGGCAAAGGTAAAGCAGTGTAGCCTAGCTAAATCTGCTCTAACAGTATGCTAAGCTGGGGGTAGGAGAGCTCACCTGGAAGTTTACCACAGTTGATGCAAAACAAGGTGTTAAGCTGTGCTAACTTGGTATTTTAGACTCTGTGGGGGAGGATATTGTGAAAGGTGAACAAGCATCCGTTCCAACAAATGAAAGCTGTAGGTGAATGAAACCACTTCAGAAACAAGGTGTGCGTTTTTAAACAAACAGGCTGCTTTCATTATCAAAGTCCTGCCAAGAGATGTGATGGTCTCTAAATCAAGACAGGGATTTGCTTGTTAAACATTACCCAGATAAATTGGGGCTTTGCAAAACTCGCTGAGTGGAATGGTTTCACTTTTAGAAGACCAGTCTGGGGATATCGTCCAGAGTAGTAGAGGTCCTGTACCCTGTGAATATGTGGGGCATCAGGTTACCACCATCAAGCTGGTATCACTCAAATCTCTCTCAGAATTAGGATGAGCATCTCCAAAAGTAACAAACCACTCTGCTAACTAATGCTGTACAAGGATATTTCAAATATGCATGAGTTATAAATTTTACATCCAAGGAATTAAAAGGAGTCTCCATTGCTGTGGAGCGTTTTCCTCTGGTATAGCGTAAGCTATTTCGATGTTTGGAAAGCTTGGAATTGTTTTATTTTATGAGGACACTTTTGGAAACATACTGTGTTCTACATGAGTGCAGTATTTGTAAAAAATGCCAAAGTGACAGCTTTAGAGAATGAGCTGCCCATGTCACTGAACAGTTACACCAGAAACCATAACAAAGTATGCAACTGGCTCTTGGTATTTAAAGGGATGCTGAGTGGTTCAGCTGCTATGACCATGTTACCCACAGCCTCCTCCATGACAATTGTTGAAATGGTATTTTCATGACATAATTATTAATCCACTTGGCATTTGATTAACTGATCAAGGCATTTCATAGCAGCCCTTAGACATCCTGTGACTATTATTGATTTCTACAGTTGAATAAGTGCCCTCCAGATGAGGGATGATGATGTGCCATGACCAATATCCAGGATCATTCCATGACTCTAAACTGTTAAACATCAGCAAGTATAATTTAATACAGCAACACTCAGAAATCACAGATTAGCATCTGCTGAAGATTTTATCCTATTGAATTCAACTAATATATGTAACAGAAAACATCTTCTGTCCAGGAGCAGCAGGATGAGGAACATTATGTTGTGCCAGAAATGAACTGCACCGTTTCAAATTTTATGAAGTGTCATCATATTTTTCATAGTTTCTTTTCATAGTTTTCAGTTGTTAGAAATAATTAGATGAATTTATTATAAATAATTGGATGAAGTTTGAGATGCTCAGATGAAAATTCAGAGGCACTGGTTGAGTCTGAGCTGCTGCTTGATACTCTTGCTCTTGGGTTTCTGTCTTATCTCTTCCCAGCTTTCTCTTCATTAAAAGAAATTGTTTTCTAGACACTTAAATTCGTTTTTTCTTTGCACTGTTTATTCTAAACAAGCTTGTAAGTGTATATGCTGTCTTGGAGTCCTTGTGAAAGATTATGGTCTTAAGAATGACTAAAGATATAGCTTAAGGACCGAAATAGTGAGTTTACAGTAACAACGACTGTATCTAAAGCAACTGGGAGGGGAAAACCCTAGAAATCCAACTCTATGTGTACATTTCAAATTTACAATTTTATTCTGCCTCATCATAAACAAACTGTAAGAGCCTGCAGTCTCTCACACATCTTCAGGCAGGTAGACTAAACACTTCAGACTGGCAAGTCCCTTCCTGCTGAGCAGCACCTAATGTGGGAATGTCCTCACCTTACATTGTAATGCCAGCCCTGCTGGGGGTTGGCTGCTGCAAGCAGTGAGTAATGTATGGTTGTATGGAGTGGGAACTGTTGTATTCCTACAAGCAGGATTTTTAATGTCCGCTGTTATGTTTTTTTAATTTGAGGGCTTACCTGCTGGATCATGCACACTTATAGAAGCCGTTGTCCTTCAAATACTCAGTTTTATAGTATGGTGAATGAATTGTTTGCATGTGACTTAGAAATAATGGCAAAGATAAGGACCTTTCGGTGAACTTTTAAGAGATGTATTTAGGGGTGAAACATCTACTTATTTCAGAATGGACAGGTTTCGTTCATGGCTTTAATTTTCCTTTAAGCCCAGCAAAATTTCAGCCTCAAATAGAAATTATGGAGCTGATTTTCTTTCCCTTATTTCGGCAGAATGGTATTGCCAGCTAGTGATTCACGGTCTCAAAGGTAGCTGGAGGGAGTCATTTGCAAGTGCTTTAAAAGGAGCAGCTAATACCCAGGGGATATGTTAGCAAATTTACCTTTGGCAGATAAAGGAGATCTTGCTTTGTTGGGAGAGATACTTCTTTACCAAGAAATCTGATAACTCACAACAGCAAGCCACAGCAGTAGGATTTCTGCAACACGAGTCAGCAAAAGAAAGTTTTCCTAAGGTTGAATATCATTAGAACTGTATGTTTTTATGCACATGCCCTTTTCTCAACACTCAGTATACAATTCCCATTAACAGCTGTGGAAGCTAGATTCATCTATCAAGATAACATATCCCCAGGGTATTAAATTCTCTGATTCTGCTTCTTTGCATGTAACTTGACAGAGACAAATAAAACCATCCAAACTACTGGATTTGAGAAGGATGTGTATTTTCCCTCAAATCTATTCAAAGTGATTCTGTCCCTAAGGGATTACATTTGAGTCTAACTTTCCTCTGATTTACTATTTTAGCTGAGCTGATGGATTATGAAAGAGAGTAATTTCTTTTTAATACTGTTTTCCTGAATCTGTCATTCAAAACTTGCTGTGTGAGGACAGAATGGTTCATAAACGTTATTTTCTTGGAGGAAAATGTCTTCTCACAGTAAAAAGGAGCTCTGAACAGAGCTTCCGCATAAACATGTTTGCCCATCACTGACTGACAGAGGAGCCTCTGTGTGTTAAGGACGTGGACTTGTTAAATGAGACTTCTCATTTGGAAACAGTTTTTCAAATAGACTAGGAAGGGCAGATTATATTGAGGTCCAGAGAAAGAAATTGCACAGAATTCTGTTTTACCAGAATCTGTATGTTATTTTGTAAACTAGTACCATAGTAGGAGTGTCATCTGGTGAGGGGAGTTTGCCTTAACTTAAATTCCAGAATTCTCAAATATTCCTCAAGGTCAGAGGTCTTAAAAAGCTAAACAAAATGAGCTGTTTTATGTTCTTTACATTAGTAAGTTGTCTTTTTATATTAAGCTTAAACCAAAATCCCCAAGTCTTAAATCGTGAGTACAAATTTTGCATGCATAACATCCTTGGTTTTGTTTTGTTTCCTTATTTGTTTGTTTATGGCTGGGAGGGACAGATAGTGGCAGTGAATGCTTAAAAAAATCCTGCTAATATCTTCCTTTTATCTGAAAAACCAAATATTTATAAATCCCTCTGAATCATGTAACTGTGTAAGGGTTGCAAGTTTGAAAGCACAGTTGTCTGGTTAATCCGTTTAAATGCTTATTTTGATTGGACAGCTGTGAGCCTTTGTGTGCATGCAGCTTCTCTCCATACTTACTGGTGTATTAGAAAATACCACTGCAATTCTGGTTTGGTTCAGCAGTAACCAGTGTACACATGTATAGTTTTCTATTGTACAGGATAGAGACTCCCGCCATGTAGACCTCATCCTTGCTTAAGGTGGCCTTAAGAGCTGTGGCTGAAGCCAGTTTGCTCAGTCACTTCCAATCCTGGCTGTATAGGTTGCTGAGATTATGCTTAGAGAATGTAGGTCCTGGTTCCAGGAACAAATCACCCCCTAACTAATCACTTGAACATGCTCCAGCCGTTGACACAAAAGGTGCACTTGTGAAGGGGCAATACAGAGCCTCAATATGGAGTTGTGTGTGGAAAAAGAGAAAGGAACCTCCGTTCGAATTCCTCTGCCTAGGTGAAATTAAAACACTGAACAGCAGCCCTGCAATTTATATGCTCCAAACCGAGCCATTGTACCTAAAATCCTTTTATGTCTTACTTATGCTGTTTGTGCCTCTTGTGCTTCATAATTATGAAGTATTTCCTACTTGTGAATGTGACACTTAAACTGATGTTTGAACAGAGGCAGCCCATTCCAGTTACTGTGCTGTATTTGAAGACTGGTTTTGACATATATTTTTTCCTTTAAATTCCAAATCTATTATTTAAGTTTGGCTTTGATTGACTTAAGTGTTGTTCCCTGCTCCACAGGATCTTGTTTCCAGTTTACAGAAAAGGAATTGTAGTCAGAACCAGGCCCTTTGGAAATACAGATACAAGCTGCAGTTCAGCAAGTTTCAGAGCAAAAGATGAAACTTTTCTTTGGATTTGCAGAGGATTTTCCCAGAGTAGTGGTAGTTTCAGGTAAATGTTCATCAGACTTTCTCCCTGAAACAATGCAGAATTGAGGTGACTGGTTGAATTTTATTTTTTGTATTCACATTACAGAACTGTAGCATAACCAGATGTTTCATGTCAGATAGAAGGTGTATGTGCTTTGCAGTACTCTCTCTCTCTTTTAAATTCTTTGTGTTGAAAAAAATTATATTCTAAAAACAAGACTCCTTATGACTCTTCCAGCATCCTGTGAAGAGGAGGCATCTCCTAGGTCTCTATATGGCTGAAGAAACAGTCACAGAAAGTAGTAGTTGTCTTCTCAGATGTCTCCCAAAAATGCTAACTGACTTGAGACACCAAAAGTCCTTTTTCTATACTTCAAAGTCAAAGTAAACTACAATCTACCTTCAGAGTGGATTTAAACAGCTATGAAGCCTGAGGTGCTTCTGCAAATATTTCTGGGGAGAAACATCAATCCTTGGAGTGCTGCCCGAAGTATCATAACCCATGCAGATGAGTCCTAGGCAAGTCCCATCTGCCCTTGCAGTGATGATGCCTGGCAGAAAAGACTAACTGTAGAGCCCCTGTTTCCTCTCCTGGAAGGGCTGTGACATCTCCTGTCTCAGAGCAAGTAATGTTTGAAACCAGACTGTAGGTTGGAGACAGCAGCAGACAGCAGGTCCTCCCATGTCCCTGGTGTGCTGGGCAGCCTGACCTTGCCCCAGAAGTAACTGCAGCCATAGATCCACAGAGACTTTTGTCTGCCCTCAGCAGTGCTACTGCTGCTGAAATAGGCAGTTTTTCATTACCCTAGCTGTGGGTTGCCACTCCTCATACCACACTCTTTATTGTGTTTGTGTTGTCAGATAGATGTCTAGACTGGAGAACTCTCCTGGGTCAAACTGGCCTTTGGAGGCAAAGGGAGGTGTGGTTAGGTGTGGTCTGATTCCTCTGTGAGAGAGGAGAAAGTGGGATGAGGGATGTGAACAAATAATGAGCAGGGGAGAATAACTGCTGGTTTTTTCCAAACTGGAATTGTTTGTGCAAATATTTCTCTGTGGCCTCACCCAAGAGAATAGGGAAGATCTTTTGTGTTCACAATGCTTAAGAAACAAATTAGAAACAAATTTTTCTTAAAATGGTCTGAAGACTTCCCCATGAGGCAGACAGTTGTCGTTCTCAAGATATGTGTTTCCTTGCATGAAAAAGGAACAACATTAAAAATAAGATGCCAGAAAAGCTGTGTGAGTGTGAGGGGGGCTCTGCTTCAGTATCCCCAAAGGAGAGATCCACAGAGGGCTCCGGAAAGCTGCATGTGGCAGGAGCCATTCAAAAGGGAGGATGGGTATGGCCTTCTGACTTCCAAAGCTGTTAGAAAAGTGCGTGTTGGTAGTTTTAAGGGGATATTTATAAAGCTAATAAAAATGAAAATTAAGAGCATAATATGGCAAATACAGGAGTGATACTTTTTCTGACTCACCAAGCAGCCTAGTTGCATCAAAGGGAACCTGGGGGAGTCAGGCATAACTTCGAATTTCCTGTTTTGTGTGATTTGTCACAGTCTTAATGTCTGTACTTCTTTTTCACTAGTTACAAAGCAAGTAAAAGCCTCCTCCCAAACTAACATATTTCATAACCTTTCCCAGAGGTTTCTCTGAAACCAGAGAGGGTTTGCAAGTGTTTGCCAGTCTCCTCACTGAACAAACAGTGTTAATAAACATCTACTGGTCTGTGTTAACTCTTTGCAAGGCACAGCAGCTGCTTCTGGGTATTATTTACCCAGTTTCCTTTATGTTTTAGTTACTTTAATCTGCTCTTTTGAATACACCAGAGGGCTTACATTTGGCAAGAGTTTAACTGTAGCAAGGGTTAACTTTAGTAAGAGTTAACTGTATTTTCAGGAGAAATATTTGGCTTTTTGCCACTTGAGTTGCTGCATGCTGCCAGTGTAGAGAACAGTCTTTAAATAATTTCCTTTTTGCATTTGGAAGAGGTGATTTTTTGCTGTCTATCCAGCCTTCCTTATTACTGTTGAAAAGGCTGCAGGTAGAAATTCAAGTAATGTGAAAGCTTTTTTCACATACAGAATTCAAACCTTTTGATCTTATAGTTGATTTAGAAGTAATTGAGAAAATCTCAACAACTTTGTGTGTGGTAATTCTCAATTTTAAGATTGACTGGACTTGTTCCTAATATAACCTGTATCTAGGTAAATCAACTTTAAAAGGATTACTTGTATATGCCAGGCCAGCACGTAGTTCCTTGAAGCTGTTTGGAAAGTTAGACACGATGATGCCTTACACAACGTATGAGTAAAGCCCTGTAAGAATGTCATTTGTGAGTGTTTGGCCTAGCAAGTATGTTACTATTTTTGATTTCTGTGTGTGTTTTGTTGTGCAGTGGTCTGTGGGAGCTGATGGCCGAGCTCCATCCGCACAGTGTGCTGTGGTGTCACAGCAATGAGCCAGCACAACAGTAGTCTGTGTAAGGGAAAAACAGGGACTGTACCCATTTGCCCACCTACTCTGTCCATCACAAGTGCAATTCCCCATGGGAAGCACAGCAGGGCTTGGCAATACAGTATAGCAGGAAGCTCCTTTGAAAGCTCCATGTTCTGCTACCCAGAAGTTTAGCAGAAGATGCAGACATTTGCACTGAGACATAGACTTCAAAACTTCTCTGCTTTCCTCCCACCTGTAGCCAGTCCAGTGAGGATGTCCCTAAAAAGGCAGATAAGATTGTCTTTGCATGAAGCAGATACCACAAGACAGACATTTAAGACTGCCAGTAAGTAAGGAAAGTATGCCTTCATATAAGCAGCACTTCACTTAGACATTAAGAATATGATTTTTTTTTTAATGATCTTGTGGATTTTTCAGTTTATATGTACCACTGAGCACATTCAGTACCCTTGCAGATAAACCAAAGTACAAGGATATGTTTTTATGGAATACTTCACAGCTAATAGAAGTAGCCTAACGATAACATTATTAGAAAATTTTCTAAGGCTCTGTTCCACGTGTACTGAGAGGACTTCTAAATTTCCCTCTTGGAAACTAGTTCAATAAATAGTCTCTTGAAGACAGGGTCAAATGACTCTTTAAGGCGGACATTCCTCATTACTCTTGTAGTAAGAAAGATAAAGGGAAGAAATCTAAATTAAGGCAGGGAATATGTACCTTCATCAGGACAAATGGTTCACCTGCCCTCTCACCATTATGAAAAATGAAGAGCCCTATCATATTTTGAAGTAAATTGTTGGTGGTGGTGTGACTGTTGAGGGAGCAGGAGTAGAGAGAAGTATGCCACTGTAAACAGGCTTTCTTAACTGGCTGAAGGAAGAGGTATGATGGGTCCAGAAACTCCATTCAAACTACTTAGAAGACAGTTACATGGTTTTGTACTGGTGAGGTTCTGTAGCAGAGTGTGGAGGCAGATTTGTGTTTTTTCTGAGTCAGAGTTGTTCCTAATTGTGTATATTTTAAACATTGGGGTTTTCTTCCACACAGACTCATCTGTCATGAAAAAATATCACATAAATAACTGTATAATGCTCAAGTGACTGCTGTCTATTTTCAGACCCTGTAAGTTGGAAAAATAATATTTGTATAAAGCTGAAGTATTTATACTCTTTCAGCTCTGTTTCAAGTGAATTAATGGCAGCTTTCACTGAGCAGATGGAAATACAAGAAGAGGTGAAGATGCAGGATATTCTTTTTATTGTACAGGTCAGAATTAGTTATGCAAATGTCACTTCTGAACAACGAATCATGCTTATTCCAACAAAGCAGGAAAGCTTTTTTTACTTATCTTGCAAATCAGATGAGCGTTGCTATACTCAATATTCACTGTATATCCGAACCACAGGAGGGATTAAACACTAGAGACAACTTCCAGTAAATTCCAAACTTAATGCATTATGCAGGGGAAAAGAACCTAGACCCTGTAGTCAGAGTTGAATGAATTGATCTTCATGTAATATCATACAAGATTCTCCAGTGCTATGTGCTGTTTACCAGCTGTTTTAGGGAGGCTGCGAGTTAAAGTCAGGGGAAGATGAAATGTCCATTTAAGAGCCCTATGGGAAGCCATCATTTAGATTTTTTTCCAGCCTCTTTGCCTGGAGACAGTATTCTTTTGTTCTGTCTACCATGGAGTGCTAAGCCGTGGCCAGAAAATGTGGAAGAGAGCTGAAAGTTTAAAATCTGCAGGTAAAAATCCATTTCATTATTTGAGGCATCACAATGATGTTATTTTTATTCCCTATTTTCAGAATGTGCTCGTGCTTACATGGTAAGTGCTGAGCTGGAGTCTCCTCTCACCTGCACTACTGTCAGTCAGGAGTTATGGCCCTGTTCTCAGGCATGTTTGAGGCAGTTCATTGCTGTGGCCTGTATCAGACAGCAGAGTCCAGCCCATGATTAAAACTGCTAATAATAGCTCATTTTGGAAATAGCAGATAAACATAGTGTTACTCTAATGATTTCAATGCAAAAATTATTTTTATCTTCAAGATCTCCAGCTTAGTATGCTGTTCCCTCTCTGTTTTTCTCTGGTTGTGTCCCTCCCCCCAGCTCCTGCCAGATTTGATTCTGTTTCTGTGTCAGTGCCTGCAGCAATCCCTAAAGCAAAGTTTTGCCAGTTCCACTTGCATTATAAGCCAGGCACTTCCACTGCAGAGGCGAGTTAAACAAAATTTTCCAACTGCTGCTCCTTTTCCCTTTGTCTTTTCCCTCTGCATGTACCTTCCCCTGTGCCTTGCCTGCTGATAGGTGGGAAATGGTGGTTTCCCAAATTCAGTGCAGTCCATCAGTGGCTTTCCTGCTGTGAATCACTTTTTCTGCTTTGGCCTTCCTTCGGCTGGGGGTGGCCAAACTACTGCTGGCTAAGTCGAGCTGCTCAAAAGGGCTTACCTAGTCTGCCCTCTTCTTTCTTAGCAAACTTCTCCGTCGTGGCTGAAGAGTATGCCATAGCTCACGCACACCAGAATAAAGCCAGTGGGCCCCTCCGAATCATTCTTTCCCCTCAGTCATCGTGGCTGCTTTGTGATAGGATGGGTTTCAGGGCTGTACGTGCATCTCATTGCATTCACAGTTGTATTCGTGTCATCTGATAGGTGTGACTTGCATTTTTTTCATATGGTGGGCAAAAGCCATTATGTGACAGGGAGAAGCCATGACATGCATGTTCTCCAAGTACTTCACAAAGAAGTGTGTTCACAAAAAGGAAGTTATTTTGGATTTTATCCTTTTCTGAGCCCTGATGAGGTTTGATTATGCATGAAAGCAACGCAAAGGTCCCAAACACTTTGCAAACAAAAGAGCAGTCAGTACACTTAAAGGCGCGTCTTTAAGTACTGGCTAAGGCAGCTGTTGTGCTCCCTGGCTGTCAGTGATCTGGGGCTAAGACTGAGGCTGAAAGATTCTGCAAACAATCCGTAGGAATGTGGTTTGCTGGAGTCCTGCCACAGGGATAGTTAAGTGTCTGGTGGGTTAAACATTCATGGAACCTGTTTTCCTCTGGCATATTTTAGCTGTACATAAAACATAGTTCTTATCTGGCTTTACAGAGGCTGTCTCAGCACTGTTGATAATCATTGTTGTTAATCTTAATAGAAACAGTCACAAAATCATAAAAGTCCTGTACCCATGGTAATCCTGCAGGGGTAATTCATAGCTGAGATAAAGGACTACAGCCCAAAGCAGTGTCTAGGTACTGGGGTATGTGCAAGAGTGACACCCCATTTCAACTTGGATACCATTAAGCTTACAAATGGCAGCTGTAACTGAAAAATTGAAAACACATATTTCATAGGGTTACCCTGAAGGTCTTATGATAGGAGTTACTAGGTGATCTGCAGTGTTGTCAGCCCCTGTGATTTTATGATGAGTAATACAATAGTTGAAATATTTCTTGAAAAATCAACCTCCTGAATTCCAGCGGTTTATTTTCTATTTATCTTTTCGTTTAGTTAGACAGTAATTCCAACCCTTCTGCTTGTGGCCAAAGTTTCAAAACATGTCTCACAAACCATTCTTAGAGTACAGCCAGCAATGGCAAATAAAAGAGAACACAGCAGTTGTTTTCTGATTGTCTGGGGCTTTTTTGTTCTTTTTTTTTTTCTGTTCCCTTATTTCCATGATCTGTCTGGTTAGTCTTGTGATTTTGTAACTCATGATTTTTTTTATCTTCAGGTTTGATTATGGTTCCGTCTTTTCTTCCTTTTATTACATCACTGAACATAGTCAGTATAATTTAGAACAGCCATCAGGATATAGCCAGGTCTTAAAAGCAAAGCTCAGATCATACATCTTCGTTGACTCTTCCACTGCTGCAATTAAATCATCAATATTTTTAGCGCAAAGAATGTGCTTTTGAGTCACCACTTGTCTACTTCCATGAAGCTGGCAGTGTTTCCATCACTCTCAAAGTTCTGTTGAGGTTATAGATCATGTACTGGGGATGGTAGCCAAAATGGAAATCACACTGTGTTTAGTACTGTTCCTGGCAAAACCTGATGTCTTTCTGTTGGATGAGAAGGTAATACAGTTTGGGTGTTCTTCATAGCTGCTGCTGTGCCTTCCAGCCACTGAGATCTGATATAGTGGAGCTGTGCTCTTTGGAAGAACAAGGGCAATCTGCTTCAAGACTCTCTGATAAAGGCACTGTCCTCCTTGCAGATCTCCATGATGTAGTGGAGTGAAGTCTTAAATTCAAGTCTCTCCCATCAGAAGAAATTATTTCACAGCAGCTGAGTAGTTGAGTTCTCATCCCAATACCTCTCTCAGCAATTTTTTTTTTCTATTTTTTTAAGGGGTGGGATCTGTTTGCTCGGCAATGCTATTTTATAAGTATACATGTGCCGGAGACACTGGATGGGAGAATAGAAGTGTAGTGATAGCAGTTTACAAGACAGGAGTAAGAGAAATTGGCTGCTGTTTCTGAAATGCATCCTAAGACATAAAATTTTTTTCAGAGTAGATATTCCCAAAAAGACAGCATGCTGGTTTGGGCTTTATTTAAATGTTGTTAGCTTGTGAGAGTTCCATAATGATACTAAGAAATAAGAGGAAACTAAACTATAGCCTTAGGCCTCAATGAAAGTTACACATCTGCAAACAACAGAGGCAAAGCAAACAACTTCAAGACAATCAATGGATTTTGGGTAGTTGTACTGTTTCTAATGTCCTGAGAAATCATAAATAAAGATGTGAAACATAGAGTAGGATTGTTGTCCTGCAAGCCTGGCTCCACCAGAATCCATGGGGTAGATGATTTTGTGTCTGCTCTAGTATCTTTTCTGTACTATCCAGCCCACATGTTGGCTTGCATATTCCATGCATTTTAACACGGTGACTGATCTATGCTTAACTGGTTGGCTGAAAGCTTCACAGCCAAGAAACCACAGTCTTTTATTAGGAGTCTTTTCCATGGACAAAGAAGCAAGGAAAGTTAGAATTAGGATTCCAGTTGAAGTCAAAATAAGAAAACTAACATTAAAGAGTAGATGGCAGATTCAAATTTTCAGAGCATTTCAGGATGGCTTCCTTCACATGTGCAAATCTGTGATTTCTCTGTTGACTTTTACATTATATCCAAATTTTTTTAAATGGAAAATTATTATATCCAATTTTTTTAAAATGCAAAATCAGAGGTTGCCTCTGTCCACAGTGTTTAACTGACTGGTTATCTTAACTGGAGAAACAGGAGTTGGCTCATGGGGTATGAAGTGTGCAGCAGGACAGTAAAATATTTTGAGAGATGAAAATTTAAGTGACTACAAGAAGAGGAGCAGCCTTGCTGGTAATGAACCACTCCTTACCTGTGGGCCCCTCAGGGAATGAGTGAATACACTCCTAGGGAGGAACCCTGTCAACTTCTCCAGGCAGGATTTTGTTCATTAGAGATAGGTGTGAATTTGTGTGACTTGGAAAGGGACCCATTTTTTCAGGATTTTTAAGTCCTCAGAGTATAGTAGCCAGTTGTGATCAGAAGAATGGTATTGAGGTTCACATCTGACTCCAGATTTCATCTCAGGCTCTTTGCAGAATTTGGTTTCAGCATCAAATAATTTGGAACTAGATGGGTTATCACAGTGAGCAAGGACAAGTTGTAGTAATGAACAACACACCCACATGCCCTAGAGCATTATATTAGTATTAGGGAAAGTAAACTGCAGCCTCACTTTAAATCAAATGTTTTACCATGGAAGAAAGCTTGTCCACTTGGACAGTTTATCCAGTGCATTGAACTGCCAGAGGCATGAACAGAGAGGCTCTGAACCATCAGCCTCTGTTACAAAAATTTTGGGAAAAAGATACAGGTGTGGTCAGTTCTGGAAGTCCCCAAACCCCATAAACTGATCTAACTGCCCAGCCTTTTGCTACTGTTGCTAGTGATTAAATTAAGGCCCACCACTCTAACTTAGAAACTTAAGGTTTGTGAACTTATAGTGGATTTCCAGATGGCTTTTTAAAATTTTTTTTTAAATTTTATTTTTAATCAAATTGTTTGGTTTGGAGATCCCTCCTTGGAAGAGGTCCAACTGTCTTTTCATCCATTTGTTCCAGTGGGTGAGTCTTGGCAGAACATGGCACAGTCAAGGATGGCATAGGAACAAGCCCTGCCTCTCAATAAATATAATGTGTTTGAACCAGTTTACCTAAGGACCCACCTTCATGTGCCTTTAGGCTTCAGTACTGCAGGCACTAGAGAGAACTGAGTCATGTTGATGGCAGAGGCATCCATCACAACACAGCTGCCCAGTGAAGCCCAGAGCCATGTGAGCTCAGAGCTGAAAGCAGTGGAGATGCAGCAAAAGTCTTTGCAGTTTGAGCAGCAGATGTCTTTCCCCTGTGCTCAGTTGTGAGATGCTTGTTATCCTGCCACAGTTTTTCTGTGTAAATCTGAGTGAGTCACTTCATTTCTCCCTCAGCATTTGTCTGTATTGTTCATCCAGGTTTCTAGGCCTATAGATTTGACTTTCTCTCCATAGAGGGACAGTCCCTCGCTATCAGGTTGTTTTGGTCATTACTGCAGCCTAGATAACTTAATATAGCTTTTAGTTTCTGTTTAGCTTGTGGTAAATAAGAGGTACCGTCCAGAAGAGATGAACAATTTGCCCTAATGATGATTATGTTAACACATGTTTCAAAGAACACTAGATTGAAGACCTTCTGAGTTTGTACACCTGCTTCAATGAAGCTTTGGCCCTCTGCACAGCTTCTGGGAGTTGTTGCAATGCATGTAATTAAGAAAAAGAAATGTTTACTTAGGGCTTAACATTCTGCCAGACCAGAGTATACTGCCAGCATTCTCCAGGCATGTAAGTTCTCCCAGTGTCATGAATGGAGTGTCACACTGCCTTTGTAGGAGGTAGCAATGTTTATTGACATAAACCACAGTTTTAACTAAGTTTGAAAGTAAATGTGACTGTTCTTTAACAAGCTTCAATGGCAAGGTACACTTGATTATTTAGTGCATAGAGGACAAGGTGAGACAAAACTGTCAGAGAGACCCTCCAGCTGAGTCATGAGGACCCCCTTGCATTCTAAACCCCTTTCTGAGGGGGTTTCTAGGTGTGGTTGGATCTAGACCTAGTTCTTGGCTTTGTCAATGGTGTATGTCCAAAGGACTATATGTGCACGAGCAATACTTTTCCTCACTTAGCTAAGATTTCAAAGTTTCAGTGTGCTAATTCCCAATTCACTTACTGACTATTTGATGCAATAAGGACTCCCTCAGCCTCGAGGAGCAACCTTGAGAGGCATCCCTGTTCAAGGGGAGATCCTGGCATGCAGCCCACTGCTGTGCAGGAGAGCTCAGCAGATGCTGGGCAGTTCCCTATTTATGGAGCAAGAAGATTGACTTACAATAATATTTGCATCCCAGCTATATTTTAGTTGGCACATGCTCAGCTAGCCCTCAGCTGTTGAGTAAGTTTTATGACCTTCAGCTATTGTATTGTTATCTGTCTTCTGAGAGTCCAACTGGAGCCAGGTGCAGCCATCACAACCACTACTGCCATTGCTTAAGCCAAAATCGGGGATAGGGGGGTTGGGGGAGTGCACTGCCACACCCAGTGAGCTCATCCTAACCATCCCCTCTGTGTAGACCTTCTTCTATGCCATTAAAATCATTGGGAGTTTGCCACTGATTAAAATGGCAGTAAGATTAGAGACTTTAGGTCAGTACCAGAGCACGCTAGTGATGAGAAGGATGTGTGATTCAGGTGAAAATGGAAGACTTTTCTCTCAGTCCTACACAATGGCTTAGAAATCCATTGAAAATGTTAGCAAGAAGCCTTTTTATTTCATTCTGGAAAAAAATCATATATATATGTATATTTATTTCCTGTAATAAAATATTCTAATGGTAGTAAAGAGTGAAGTTCTAGAAGGAAAAAATTGATTTCTCAGCTAATTAAGGGGGGGGGGGGGGGGGGGGG
>VWZD01003515.1:785627-811098 GCA_013396695.1 Sakesphorus luctuosus | reverse complement strand
GCAACAAAGGTGGTGAAGTGTCTGGAGCACAAATCTGATGAGGAGCAGCTGAAGATGCTGGAGTAGTTTAGTCTGGAGAAAAGAAGGCTTGGAAGAACCTTTTAGATCCCTACAACTACCTGAAAGGCATTTATACTGAGGTGGGTCAGCCTGTTTTCCCAATTAAGAAGGAATAGAACAAGAGGAAGTGGCCTCAAGTTGCACGAGGAGAGGTTTAAATTGGGTAGTTGGGAAGATTTCTTCACCAAAAGGGTTGTTAAGCTTGTGAACAGGTTGCCAAAGAAACTGGTTGAGTGGCCATACCTGGAGATATTTAAAAGCTGTGCAGGTGTGGCAATTAGGGGTATGGTTCAGTGATGGACTTGGCAGGGCTGAATTAACAACTGGACTTGATGATCTTTACAGAGAGAGTAATCAGGTATTGGAATAGCNCGCTGAGTAGAAAAGCTCAGCTACAAAAGCCAAAATATGTGAGAGATGCCATGTACACACAGTGAAGTGACCTGTTAGAATGGGAGAGATAAGAAGGGAACGCATCTGGGGGTGGGAGATTTTAAGCAAAAGGGTGCAGTGCCAGCAAATCAAGGAATTACGCTTTGTAGCCGGCGGTGAGGAATAAAAACAGCAACAAACTATTTGTTTTGTCTTAGAGCTTAAGACTTTCTTAAACCCCCTGGGTGCTGAATAGCATACTTGGCAATCAGTTGAAAAATGGAATTCTGCTTACAATAGGTGAAATATCCATTACATCATTGTTGTCCTGCCTGTTTGTTGGAGTAAGTCACCCAAAGGCAATCACATTGCCTGCCTCCCACCCTGTGACTAAGATGCAGCCATTTCCACCAGGTGACAGATGCATATGCATGACTCTTCCAACATGTAATACATATAACTGGGTCATGTAATGGGATTTTCCCTGGGTGTTACACAGAAGTCTTGAGTCCTGATCCCCAGATAGTTGTGTGCCAAGGGCAAAACTGCTGGCCCACAGGGAAGAGCAGCAGTGGGTGTACCATAGGTTTCCAAAACTGCTCATTCTTTTGCCTTACTACTTCTCAGGAAAAAAAAAAAAAGTAAGTGGTGGCACTGGGCAAGAACATTCATTAAGATCTCTGAGAGCTGGGCCTGGTTTGCCAGCCATTTGTTGACTGCAGAGCAACATTCAGGTGGCCAAATATCAAAAAGATCAAGTGACTGAGTTCCCATACCTTTGAGTAAACATCCTTAAGTCACAACTTCTGAACCATATAGATGGCAGTACTTTAAAAAGATAGCTTTAGAAACAAGCTTTGGAGATTGCTTTACGTCACTACTTCTACTGTCTTTGAGGGAAAGGCTGTAGATGTTGTCTACCTAGACTCTAGATAACCTTTTAACTGGGTTGCTCCTGGAGAAACTGGCTGCTCATGACTTGGAAAAGTGCACCCTTTGCTGGGTAGAAAACTGTCTGGATGGCCAAGTCCAAAGTGTGGGGTGCATGGAGTTTCATTTGGTGGCTGGTCAAAAGTGGTGTTCCTCACAGATCAATACTGGGGACAATCTTTAATGTGTTTATCAATAACCTGGACAAGGAGATTGAGTGAACCCTCAGTCAGTTTGCACATGACACCAAGCTGAGTGTGAGTGTTGATCTGCTGGAGTGTAGAGAAGCTCTGCAGAGGGATCTGGATAGGCTGGATCAATGGGCCGAGGCCAATTTTATGAGGTTCAACAAGGTCAAGTGCCAGATCCTATACTTGGGTCACAGCAACCCTCTGCAGTGCTACAGGCTTGGGGAGAAGTGGTTGGAAAGCTGCCTGGTGGAAAAGAACCTGGGGGTGCTGGTCAACAGCTGGCTGAACATAAGCCAGCAGTGTGCCCAGGTGGCCCAGAAGCCCAATGGCATCCTGGCCTGTACCAGAATTAGTGTGGCCAGCAGGACCAGGGCAGTGATTGTTCTTCTGCACTCAGTAGTGTGGCCAGCAGGACCAGGGCAGTGATTGTTCTTCTGCACTCAGCACTGGTGAGGCCACACCTCAAATTCTGTGTTCAATTTTGATCCTCTCACTGCAAGAAGGATATTGAGGTGCTGAGGTGGGTCCAGAGAAGAGCAACAAAGGTGGTGAAGGGTCTGGAGCACAAAGCTGATGAGGAGCAGCTGAAGATGCTGGAGTAGTTTAGTCTGGAGAAAAGAAGGCTTGGAAGAACCTTTTAGATCCCTACAACTACCTGAAAGGCATTTATACTGAGGTGGGTCAGCCTGTTTTCCCAATTAAGAAGGAATAGAACAAGAGGAAGTGGCCTCAAGTTGCACGAGGAGAGGTTTAAATTGGGTAGTTGGGAAGATTTCTTCACCAAAAGGGTTGTTAAGCTTGTGAACAGGTTGCCAAAGAAACTGGTTGAGTGGCCATACCTGGAGATATTTAAAAGCTGTGCAGGTGTGGCAATTAGGGGTATGGTTCAGTGATGGACTTGGCAGGGCTGAATTAACAACTGGACTTGATGATCTTTACAGAGAGAGTAATCAGGTATTGGAATAGCCTGCCCAGAGAGGTGGTGGATTCACCATTCCTAGAGGTTTTTAAATGCAGATTGGACATGGCACTGAGTGCCATGATCTAGTAAATGGACTGGAGTTAGACCAAGGGTTGGACTTGATGATCTTGGAGGTTTTTTCCAACCCATTTGATTCTATGATTCTATCTTAGATGTCTTTTCCAATCTAAACAATTCTATGATTTTATAGCAGGCCAGGCAGACCTACCACCTACTGGAGGTAGTGCCTCTTCAGGAGACAGATACTGTTTTGGATACCCTGATATGTCCTTTTTAGACTGAAAGATGAAGGTGTACAGCTCAAGCAGAAGTGACTGGCCTTGGCAGACTTGGTTTATCTAGTCCAAAAGAATCTCTTGTCAAATTCAGAAGCTTTCTGAAGGAATTTACCTTTCAGGAAATACTACAAGAAATGTCAGGATTTATTTTCCATTGGATAGCAAGATAGAGTCCGTTCGCATTTTAAAATCTAGTAATCTCTGTCCTCTGCTGTCAGGTGATTCAGCATGGAGCTGAAGGGGGATGGAGCTGATTTTCTGCACAACAAAGCTATTAAATAAAAAAAAAATTAATCTCCAGCAAGTATAGAAAACTCAAATGTTTCCAAGAAACTATCAAGAGAAAAAATGAAAGGTTAGTTTGAGGAGCAGCATTTGAATTTGATTATTACCAAGTGTTTTGTGTCAGATTCAACCATTTTCCTAAGGAAACACCCTCCGACCCCCAGTAAAAAGCTCCCCACCTCAAATCCACAAAGCCTCTGCAACAATGCCTGTAAAACTAGCAGAAGTTTTTAAAAGTTAGATCAACTTTCAGATCACTTTTTTTCCTCAAGATAGGGGTTTCAGGGAAAAGTAGAGGAATGTAAGAAGCAGAGTTTCTGTTTTAAAAATCAGCATTTCCCATAATGTTTTGCTGAAGATTTCCAAGCCATTTTAATTCTAAAAAAGACCAAAATCAGGCGGCTACATGAGACACTGACCTACAGAATTTCATTATGAATTCTGGATTCTTGAAAAGAGATAAACTCAGTTACCCCAAACAGCTGCTCATTTCACTGAAAATGAAGCATTTTGTGGGACTAGTTTTTATCCAAAAGCAGTAAAGAGATTGGTAGGCTTTTCTGTACTTTATTGCCTAGTGTCTTGCTCAGAAATCAGTACACACATAAGGTTCAAACTTACATTTTGACTAATTCTGAATACTCAGGTATGAAAAGCTCTGCCTTGAACCAAACAGAGCAGGTCTTGAACTTGAGGCTCCTGTACCGCATAATAGTTCCCTCTCTGGTGGGGATTCAGCATACATATCTTGCCAAATCACAACATTTGAACAGAAATTCTGTTCAAGCAAAAACATTCAAAAAGTGTTAGTTTTCATTCCAGTGTGGAACTCAAACCAAACTTTGAAACCTCAGAATTGCTACAAAACAGAGTTGTCTTCCAGTCAGCTCAAAGGGCTGCTTTGTGTCTTGGGAGCTTGCCAACTAACTAGATCACAGTCCTGGCTCCAGGACCAAGTTTTGTGACTTTGTGCTTCTGGGGATTTTTAAGACACTGCAGAAGCTTGCAATACATCAGTGTTGATACGTTTAACCTTAGTTCTGATAATATGAAATATATTCTTGCCCTGCTGTGTGGCTTTGACTAGCAGTTGAACAGGAAGCAACTTGAGAACTCAGAGGCGCAGCAGACAGCAAGGAAGTAGTTCAGTCAGTACTGGCTGGGCATTCTGCTGCCCTGCACATTCAACTGCGTGTCCTCATTTCATTGCCGTTGTTTTATTTCTTGTTTCCAAAGTTCAGTGACACTAAAGCTCAATCAAAGGCACTCAATCCAACCTAAAGAATTTGCAGGCTCTTGTGCTTTGAAACTTCCTGGCTGAATAGAGGCTGTACAGTGTTTCCATTTTCCTTGGCACCTGAGTACTGTTCCTTCAAGGCTTAGGTAGTGTTAAGGGTTGTGCAGATGGCTTGTGCTTAGTTTAAACCACATACAGGAAGCTTTATTTTAGCTCAACTTCTCTATTGTTATGCTATATTAATAGGCTTTTTTGAAGCTTAAGAAAGGACTGATCTATCTAAATAATAATTCTGGGTGGGGAAAGTTATTTAGGAGCATGTTTGCAAAACATGAAAGGCTGTTTCATTTAACCATTTCCTTGCCTGCCTGTGCAGCTGGGTTTTGCTTATTCTGTGCTCAGAAAGAGGAAGCTGCACTCCCATTTTTTAAATTATGGGGTTTGAGTCGTGTATTTATTTATAAGCAAATGGATGTATTTATTCTTAGATTCCTGTAATCAAGCCAGAAAATGTTGGCTAGCCACTATGAAAACATACAGCTATGCTCTGAATTTTGAACCTGTCCTGATTTTGTACACAGATTCAACAGAGACGTACCCCATTCTTAGCTTGTGCTGCAATGGCTGATTTGATTCTTCTCAGATCATCAGTCAAAATAAAAAGCGGTTCCAGAAGTGTCTTGCTCAGGCCACACCTCAGTGCCACCAGCTCTTTGCTCCTGCTATCCCCTTTAATTCTGCTGTCAGGAAGCTCAGATCCCTCCTAAGCTCCAACTTCAGCCTTGTCAGTCCTGACACTCAGTATTCCCTGGTGAGTGCTCATTCTTGCACTTCCCAAACTCTGAGTGGGAATTGCCTGGTGTCTTAAATACTGAAAATTAGCACAGCCTTCATCCCTGCTGCTTTAGGTGGGGTTGTGCAGCTGTCTGCTTTTCACCCCCTTGCCTCCCTGCTTTTTCCAAAGGACTGTGCCAACATGGATGTGTCACTTTGCAGCAGGGGTGCAAGATGATACAGTGCTCAGGGGAAGTGGCCAAACTGCTCAGCTTCTGCTTTGATTAGTTTTTTGTTGTTTTGGGGTTTTTTTCATTCTTTTTCAAGTAACGTTTGCAGCATCAACAGTTTTTTCTCTTCCACCCAGAAATCCCCCTACACAAGCAGAACTTTCTCTTGTGCAAAAAGAGAAATAGCTGAAGAGTCTATGAAGTCTACTAGAGAGTTCTCAGATGTAGGCCAAAATAATCCTGCATGTTCTAGGCCATTGTAGGAATGATCTTCAGGCAGGTAGCCAGAACAGTCAAGAAGTGAGGACTTTGGGTGAATTTCTTCTCAGATCTGAACATGCATCCAGCTACATCCAACAGCTTGGATTCATGGGGAGACATTTGGAAGAGAACGAATACATCTTGGGGATTTTGTCACTCATTAGAAAGGCATTCATATTTCAAATATCTGGTCTACATATTTCAGCTCTGTGGAAAAGAAAAAGGGTTTATAAGACCCTAAAGAGACACGTTCATCTTTGTGAAAGAATACGCCATATGATATAGATGACATATTACTCTGTTCCTAGAGCAGAATCCAAACTTCAAGCATGCTTTTCTGTGGTCAAGAAAAAACAGAAACAAAACAAACCCAACAAAAAAGAACCTTAAATGTTCAATAAAATTATTTTCTCTGATTGTTACACATCATAGTTGTGTCATACAGTCATGACCTACTTGCAGCCAAAACTCCAGAACAGCTATCCCACAGTGCAGTCCATTACTCCATTGGGATGTTTCCAAAGTTCTTTATAAAGCAGATTTTCTGAAATCAAAGAATGCACATGGGAATAAGCAATGCGAATCTTCTGTTTACTGACTGTGACACTGGACTTTTGAAATATATCCTTCCTGTAAGGGCCGTAAAAAAATCTGAGGTTTTTTTGGCTGTGCAACATATTGAAAAGAAAGGGTGCCTGTAACCTGTGATGAACTTTTAGGGTTTGGTGTTTGTTTGTTTGTTTGTTTTAATTTAGTAATTTTTAAATTTACTAACATTTTGTTGCAAAGAGAAATCACTGGAGAATAAGGATTTGTTGTTTGCATAGGTTTGAAAGGAGAGATTGACTTAAAATGTTCTTTTGCATAAATGGAGGAAATACATTCTTTGTTTCTGGGTGCTCCTAGTGCATGTCATTGACCTGTATTAGATGGGAATGCCAGTGCTAGAAAGGCACTTCCTTTTCCCTGAAACCCTACAAGAGAGTTTAGGATTTAATTACTCCCTCTACATCTGGTTGGAGAACCTTTCAAACAGAGGAAACACATCCTGGTTCAGTATCCAGACCTTTTTTTCAAATAGAAAAACAATATGCTCTTTAGATATTCTGTCACCTGCCTTTGAATAGCTGATATCTCCTGCTGCTTGTCAGCTGGGTTTACAACAGAAAAGCAATTACAAGTAAAACTGGAGGGTCAGAGGTACCACTTGTTCTAATTGTAAACTCTTTTCCCCAATCCCTTTTAGCAATGCTCACCTTCATTTTGAGAGGCACGAAGTAGGGGAAATAGAGGCTTGTAGCTCATGTAGTTAGTGAAAGCTTCCCTTCAGAGCTTATTAAACTTTGCCTTTTCACATTGACTTATTTGGCGCAATGCACAGAACCTGAGTCAGTGCCATGGCTGTAGGCATCCAGGCATCCACCCGAGCATCGTGCTGCCAACACAAGCCACTTGTTTAACTGCAGTTGCAGCTTCAGTTGTTTGAGGCCATTCAAGTTTGACTCCCAGGACTTCTTCCAGTCAATCCCCTCCCTCAGGTAAAAATAATATAGTACATTTTATCCAACTCAAAAGGAAGAAATTGAGAGAGTAAATTTCCCTGTGTTTGTTCAAATCAGGTTCAGATAAACTCTGACCTCCTTTGAATCTATTTTTGGAATAAAGCTGTTCCCTTTTAAACTGTTTTTCTTCCCTAAGAAATACTGAACTAGAAGGTAATTTTTAGAGGTGACAGAGCAGTTCCTACCTCTAGAACAGTAATCCATACTTTTCCTATTCTAGAATAGGTCCCTATTGTTCTTCTATTCCCTATATATTCCACCTAAGGATGTGTTAGTGTGTGCACTGCACCAGGAATGGAATTTGGAGTGAACCATCTACTGCTTTACAGCAGGACAGCACGTGACACACAGAGGAAGTTTTCAGATATGTAAATCCATGCAAAAGTAGATGGAGGGTGGTGGTGATGGTGACAGTTTTGGACATACCTGTTTACATGCAGGTGTTTGAATTTGTTCTAGAAACACTTTGACATACATCAAAATATGAGAATGAACTTTGTTTTTTCAGATCTATATATAGGCATACATACTATGCTTGAATATTGCCATTGAATATTGGCAACTTGTATGTGAACTAACTTCCTGAAGATGGCTTTACATGGATCCTACTAAAATGTACTGGATCTGGAGGTGATAATTGGGAAAGTGGGAGTTCACAGGCTGATTTTTTATTTATTTATCTTAGAAAAATCAGTGTGTTCTAGTAAATACTAGTTAAAAGAGCAGATCTTTCAGGAATACATCCACAGAGTAAATGCAAGACACTTTGTCTATTGTATTCAGGAAAGTGGAAGTTTCATCTATAATGTATTAAAAGCCTGAGAGAAGAACAAAGCTACTAAATTACATTAGGTTCTTGCTCATTCCATCCTGGCTTTTTATAAAATAAGCAGACAGGGAAGTCCTGGTAAGCAGAGGCCTATATACAAAATAACATTTTGAAGCAAGAAGGCAGTGATGATTTTTATTATTTACTGTTAGTGTAGAAGATACTGTATTGCATTCTGGATCAAAATTACTATTATTATCAGCCTCCTGTATATATAAAGCTGTGATACAATTTAATGTATGCCTTCTTATGTTCTTTACAGATGACCCTCATAAGCCAGAGGAAAAAGATGAAATTTCCAAAGTCACAATCATAAGTCTTGTGCCATTACTGGTGATTTCTGTTGCTGTGATTGTTATCTTTTATGCCTACCGCACTCATAAGAAGAGGAAACTCAACAAGGCATGGGAGAAAAATGTTAAGCCCAGGAAACATAAAGACTGCAGTGATGTTTGTGCCATTATGTTAGATGATGACCGCTCAGACATCAGCTCTACCTGTGCCAACAACATCAACCACAACACAGAGTTGCTGCCCATTGAGTTGGACATCGTTGTTGGCAAAGGAAGGTTTGCTGAAGTGTATAAAGCCAAATTAAAGCAAAACACATCAGAACAGTATGAAACTGTGGCAGTCAAGATTTTCCCATATGAAGAATATGCCTCCTGGAAAACTGAGAAAGACATTTTTTCAGATGTAAACCTCAAGCATGAGAACATCCTCCAATTCTTGACTGCAGAGGAGCGTAAGACAGATCTTGGTAAACAATACTGGTTGATCACTGCCTTCCATGCTAAAGGAAACTTGCAGGAATATCTCACACGGCACATTATCAGCTGGGAGGACCTCTGGAAACTGGGTGGGTCCTTGGCCCGAGGGATTGCTCATCTGCACAGTGATCACACACCCTGTGGTCGTCCCAAAACACCTATTGTACACAGAGACCTAAAGAGTTCCAACATCCTGGTGAAAAATGATTTAACCTGCTGTCTCTGTGACTTTGGGTTGTCCCTGAGGCTGGACCCTTCTCTGTCGGTGGATGACTTGGCTAATAGTGGGCAGGTAAGTTAGAAGTTTGAAGGGGTGGGAGGTTGTTGTACCAGTTGTTATATCAGTTACCAGGGTGAAAAAAAATAAAAAAAAATTTAAGTTGCTATGGCAGCTTTTTAAAAAATTATTAAAAATTAATAAGAATGGTTTTCATGCCTAATGGCATTACACTTTTGTGTGAATAGACCCACTCCTGTTGTACCCCAGCACATGTGAAGTCAGTCTTCTGTGCTTGAAAGGTGTAAGCAAATAACTAGGGATAGACAGTAATTTTAAAAGTCTGAAAAGGAACCTCTTTAAGATTATGGTACATCTTCCACATGCAAGCAAATGCAAGAATGTGGAATAAAAATATTTGCCCTGTTGTGTTTTTTCAACTGACTAGCATGGATAATATTCATCTCCTTGACAGGAATGCCAGGGGGATGTTTAGGAATGCTTTGAAGACTACATATTTAAAGTACCTCTCTAAATATTGTCTCTTCCAATGAAAACTCCCTTAGTATAAATTCAGACCATTTTAATTTAATTAGTTTCTAATTATTTGGTTATACATATATTTTTCTGTGTGTATTTATGTTTTTATACATAGGTGATGTAAAAGCCTGTCCATTTACACTGACTTTTACCTCATATTGAACCAATATTTTTGTTTAGAACACTTCCAGGGGCAACTCTTCAGTCCCTAGTGTGCTGTTTAGTTCACAGGAGCTTTATTGCTGTTTGTCAAATGAAGATCTGCCTTTGAAAGTCTCCTTATTGAGAAGCAACTGTCCTGATCTCATTTCTAGAAGGTTTATTAACCAGAGCTGGGAGTGAAGCTGGGAGTGAATGATAACCAGTGGAGACATATTTAAAATAATACAAACACCCCTCACAGTTACATATAACTTCTCTCCAGCATGCCAGACTTTTTAGAGTTCAGTAAAGTCATATCATGTTGTCAATCATAATACTAGTCCCATTTGAAATAAAGTGAAAACAGAATATTCAGAAGTGCAAAGCAAGGACCCTGAAAATCAGCCCCCACAGACACTTTGCTTAAAGCCAACCCGTATTGCAAGCTGATTTCTCTGGCATTGCTCACTGACACTTGGAAGTAGGAGGATGGTGTTGATAATACCACTTCCCCAGCTCACATTGACACTGATGATGAAGTACAGTGCTGCCCAGAGCAGGTTACAGCCTGGGACTTGGTGTCCTTGGGCACTGGTGGTGAGACTCACTGTTCTGTTTTGTTTAGTTTTAGTGAATCTGTTTGGGGGTGACCCAGCTTGTGTCATTCTTCTCTGTGACGAGGAGTACGATGGGGTGAAGTGACTCCACTTCAAGCTCCCTCTTGTTTCTTCTGGACACACAGGAACCAACCACTTATATTCCCCGACATGGCAACTTTAGAACTCCTCAAAAGTCACAAAAAATGATAGTGTACTGCAGGAAGAGAAATGGTCCCTCACCAGAAGCTTTGGAGAATCAAGAACTGAAAGCAGTCGGGTGTTTGCAAAGCGGCATATCCAGACCCTAAAGGGGCAACTTGCTCTGAATTGCGAGGATTTAGGTCCTTAAAATGCCTTTAAGACTTAGAAGTCACATTTTTGCAAAATACAGAAGAAGTGTCTTTGACCCAAAGACCTAATAAGCTAAATGCAGATAAAAGGACATAAATTGAGTGGAACACATGCTGAATCCTAAGCAGGATGGAAATGCAATTGGCTTGATTGCATTCTTCAATTCACGTTAATTTTTCTCTTCATTTTCCTCTGTGCAATTAGTTATAGGGCTTAATCCTCCATCGTCCAGCAAAGCTGCAGAATCATTTTCATTGTTTCAAAGAAGGTGGGAAATGCTAGACCAGCACAGCACTTTGTGGCAATGTGAAAAATCTGTATTTAGGCATGATTAACTTTTGTTAAAATCAGCAAGATTTCCAGGGGGCAGGGAAGAGACTGTGGGCCAGGTGTACAGGTAACCCTTCTTAAGCTTTGGATGGAATCTGCTTGGGGAAGAAATTATGTGGTGGGGAACTAGTGGTGGGTAGGAACAACTTCTGCTGCAGAGTTTCCATATGTACATCTCATGTAGGGAAGGGAGTTGCTTCTCAACTCAGTGGTGTCAAGACTATTCCAAGTACCGATTCAATGTATAGGTGCTACTCACATGCTTGGCCTCAAATTCATCAGTGTCAGTGTAATAGGGAACTCAGCTTTGATCACACAGGATTTTTTTTCCTGTCCTGTTTATAAAGGCTTTGATCCTGCAACCATTTGGATGTTTTTCACACAGAAATTCTCTGCTGTTGTAAAGTCCTATGACAAAGCTATGTCCTTGATCTTTCCTTCTGTCTTGTGATGCTTTCCACTTTTTTTGAAACATCTTCCCGTTTGCAGTGAGCCTGAGGTGTTAAGACATGTTTACAGAAGCTTGTAAAATGCATTCATAGGGCTCTCTCAGGACTGTACATTTATTATGTGGCTGTCTGCAATTGCAGACCCAGTAAGTAAAATAATCTTTTGCAGCCCTGCTTGTCTCTGGGCTCTGGAGTGATTGCTATAGTGTTAATACCTCATTTAAATCACATGTCCTACTGCATCACTCACTTGTGCTTGTTCATCTCTGTGATTAACCAGTCTCCAACTGGAAGCTGCCTTTGCCTGATGAAAGACTTATGTTTGCAGTATTTCAAGGGGGATAAATTTTTTATACCTATTCTGTGAAGAGTTTGTCATCTGAGAGCAGCAATTGAGTGATCCAAAAATTCTTCCTTAAATCCTTTCTTGTGATAAAAAACAGACATTAACACTTCACTTTCTATAATGAAAAATCATAATCTAGATCTCAGTAAAGCTGCTAAAATCGTTGTTGAAAATTGCTTAGTGTGAATAAAGTGTATGAAAATGTCTTTTCAAACGAATGGCAGATTTTTGGTTTCGATTCAAATGTGTGCTTCTGCATTCAGTATTTGTGTGTTTGCTTTCTTCTCCCAGGCCTGCATTTATTTCCTTTTAAGCCTATCATGAAAAGAAACAGCTAACACTATGATATGTAGTGCAAAACAATAGAACATGTTTATTGCTCATCTGAAAGATAAATCAGCAGGGATTGCTTCAGGCCCAAAGGCCAGAGTTTATTTGTGAATAGCCAGAGAGTGGGAAAACTTGTCAGTGTCAAAATTATTTGCTTAAGGAACTAAAAAGGGATACTTTCTGTTTTTTCTTACCAAGAGAGGTGCAAGTAAGCTGGTAGTCAGGACAATGCCAGATTCCCCTGGCAGCAGTAAATATGGCCTGTGCCAAGTATAGCCTGAATTTTTGGATACATGTCAAGTGGCACTGTTTCTGTGAACGCTGAGGTTCAATCATAGCGGAATCCAAAACATGAACTACAATTTCAGCTCATGAGCTCTCCTTGATCTCTTCTTCTCTAGGTTGGCACAGCAAGGTACATGGCCCCTGAGGTTTTGGAGTCCAGGATGAACCTGGAGAACATGGAGTCCTTCAAACAAACAGATGTGTACTCCATGGCTTTGGTCCTCTGGGAAATGACATCTCGCTGTAATGCTGTTGGAGGTAAGTGCAAGTGTTTTCTTATCTCTTAAAGTATGTGGAGACAGACACGCTCTCATGGTTGTCTGGGGAGAGGCTGATTCTTTCTAACTCTCACCAGTTTGTGTAGTGTATCTGGATGCTGCAGATAAACAATCCTCCAGCAGTATGAGATACATATGTGCATGAGTAGCTTGAAGGCCATGCATCTGAGCTCAAGAGAAAATTGGTCCTCAGCTGGTGTAAGGATTAATCTGCTGTTAGGTAAATCACTTTCGAGGATTTTTAAAGTCTGGTTTTCCTATTACCTTGAGTAGCCATGGATTGACTCATTCAAGTTGATGTCACCCAAAATTATTTGATACATAAGTCAATTTGAAACATTTAACCCAAGAAGAGATAACTGCCTCCCATTTACTTTCATGGAATGTTAGTTCTCAAACCTAGAAAGGGCCAGTTAAGTGTCACAATTACTAATTGATAATTTCACTAGGAGCCATCAAGGTGATAGAGAAACTTAGCTGCTTTCCCAGAATCACCAGCTGCTGCACATAATGCTTTGTGATGTCACAAGAGATCATCCATATGAGAAATTAAGGGATGTTTGTTGTATGAAGTATAGTATCAAAATAAAAATTATTGGAACTGACTGTCAGAACAGCTCCAGGAAAAGCTGCTACATTTGTTCATATTCAGAGTTTGCTCACTGTATCAAAATCTCAATTTCTGCTTTGCCTAAAGCTGCCCCAGAATTCCCAATGTACAACACTGGTATGTACTAGAAATCAGAAAAGTTGCTGTTGAGATACCTGCATTGCATATGCCACGTTTGAAGATTTTCACCTTACTTCAGGAACTAAAATAAGACTAAGTTACATCTAAAGTTCTTGTCTAACCTTCATTCTAAAAAAGTTGCTGCAAAATCCAGGGCTCACACAGGCAGTCTAAGGAGTAGGGCCGCAAAAGGTAACACTAATGTGGATGTTATAGTAGATATGCAAGTCTTATTTATTAGCCTTCTTCCAAAACCACAGAGGCTCTCTTTTCATTGGGCTCAGCACAATTCCACCTTGAAGGGCTGCCGCAGATGCAGAGACTGGACAATCTTGCAGGCTAGAGCACTGTGCTGTGAGGAACACAGTGTGCAGGAGGAAAACCAATGTCCCAAGGGAAGAAGTGCATAACTGCTCCTCGTTTCTCTACCAACATCTGTGGGACACCACAAGAGCAGTCTCTGAAGCCACTCTGCACAATGTCTGTGTGGCTGCACCACGATGTCCATGTGCCAGGAGGGAGGAATGCATCCATTTCAGTCTCCAGCTATGCTGGACCAGCGTTTGGTCTTGCTGGGTGGGCTGTATTGTGGGCAACAGATTTGCCCCTGTATGCTCCCTGCCAGGAAAGCTACAAAGTGAGTATGTGTGCAGAAAGTGTTAGCCTAAAAGCTTAAAAAAAAATCTTTTCTAGTCAAACATTTCAGTGAAAAAAACATGTGGTGCTTTGGGAACTGAACCTCAGTCTGACATATTCCAAGGCAAACCTATCCATATTTAACAGTCGTGATCATGCCTGTTTCTAACTGCATTGGCACAGCCTCAGCCTTTCATTAGCACTTTGTAAATGCAGCTGAGGAGATTTACGACCCGAGAAAAAGGAACTTTTGAGCACTCTCTCTTTCTTGCATATAGGAACTCACCTTATTAATATAAATATGAGCTGTTCACTGTGAATCTTTTATCTTTGATGATGCCAGAGTCCCTTCCTGTTCATATTTGCTGAGTATGGTGAAATGGAGATTGTGGCAAAAGCAAACACTGGTGCTGTTCTCAGAAGGCAACTGCCTAAAAGAGGATATAAAGGGAGTTTCATAAGGAAGGAAAATCACCAGCATGTTTAGCTGGAAAAGATTGACCCATTTTAACCTTGAGAAGAAGAGGTGAAGTTATTTCACAAAAAGGAAAAATTTCTCTGACCCAGCATCCCCTTTGCTTTCAACATGATGCTTAATCCCCACCCACATCCTGGTTTTCCCTATTCATTTCATCCCTCAGTCATTCTCATCTCCAGAATCACATTTCTTGAATTCTGTTTCCCTATTTCAGTCATCTTTCCAGTGGTGAGGTACCCAGCAAAACCCCAGGGGTACTTGGGCAGATCTGTAGAGGGTGGAACTTGGGCTTAGCATCTCCCTCTAGAGCAGTTATATACAACTCCCAGGATGTAGCTGCCTTGACTTGTCACTGGTACTGAGCTGCAACGGCATTGCACCATTACTTTCATTTCCTTCTTAGATTTTCCCCTGGTTTGTGCAGTCTGGCTATCTTTGCAGCCAGCTGGTGAAATACCCTTACATTGATTCATGACTGCAGCTCCCCCTCTGCTTTCTCTTTCCCATCTGTCACTTGTTAGATTCCCTCCTCTCCTTGTAGCCTTCCCAAGGAGCTCTCTGCTCACTGCAGCCTCTGCTCACGCAAACCCCTCTTTCATTCCTAAACTATTAGGCAGTGAGAGAAATGACTTCACATACAAGCTGAGGTAGGCTGACCTGATTGCAGACAGCCTTTCCAAAGCAGCCGAAAATATCTAGGCACCATGTTTGCAGGGCATGCTTGGCTGTGGTGTCAGCTCAGGGCAATTTAGAGGGCAAGAGTGGCAGTCTAAGCAGAGACAGCAGCATCAGTGTCTTTGGTTAGGGAGGACTTCGGTTAGGGAAGAAGGGTAATTGCCATTCAGCCTCGTAAAGGTACAGTGACTTATTTTACAAAAGCTGCTCTCAGGATTCATTTGTCAGCATGCAGGTGTTCAGTGAGTGTGGGAGGTGATGGAGGCAGGTCCCTTCACTACAGCAGTTTTGTCAAACACAGTCTCCAAGCTATGCCAGGCCTTTTCAGTCAGCAGACATTTAAACAAAAATACCCAGCAGCACAATCCACACTGCAAAGCTGCTGTAGTAAATAAGCAGGTGGGGATCAGCTTTTGAGAAAGGCCATGCTGTTCATTGTTACTTTGTTGTGCTAAATATGGAGAAACAGAAATGGGGCACAAGGGAAAGGGAGGCAGAGGCAAAGATCGAGTTTGACTGATTTTTCACCAGAGTATAATTTAAGAGGCATATTTAGAAACTCAGCAATACTACTTTGGGGAGAACTTCGACTGCTCCATGCTGCTGTTAACTTGGTATTTCATTCAGCACAACAGCTGTGCACCAGATGCTGCACATTGCAAGAAATATAATTTTCATCCCAACCACTTGCTTTCAGATTGACACAGCTTTGGTGACTGAGTCAAGTGTAATTTCTCTGACAGCCTCCTAGAAAGAAAAGAAAACCATCTGTTTTGTATTGCAACTCCTGTGGGTGAGGGACTGTTGGGGGTGGCAGGGGAGAAGGAGAGGGAAGGGAATTCTGGATACACAGATTTGGTGAAGAGCGAGAAAAGAAAACCCTCAGAAAATGGTGATTTTGCTCATGCAGTATCGTTCTGCAGGGAGTGGTGACTGCCTGCAGTATGGTAGCAGGGCTCTTTTTTAAATGGCAGCCTTGCTTTACCTGAGCTGAGTTTCATGTGAATAAAATCAGAATTAGTCTTATGGTTACTTAGAAAGAGTCTGTGAAGAGCCACAGTTTGGCAACTAAACACTTGTGCATCCTATACCTTATGAAATGCTCAGCTTTCATCATATTGATGTGGAGAGGTGGCATTTCTGGCAGCAGGGAGCAACTAGATAGCCTGTACAGTGGGGCTGTTCCTGCACAATGGGCCCTGAGGTGCCTGCAGCTGGGTTCTGGTTTAAATTTCTCCATCTGTGAAGTGGAGCCCAGTTAGTGTATGTCTGCACTGTGCTGGCTTGTGGGGGCATGTAACCCCAGCTGTAGATCCACACAGGGCAGCCTCACCCCATGGCAGTCACCCATGTCCTAGAAATTCTCTGTCACCCCAGTACTACATGTAAGGTAGCAAGTGCTATCCTTCAGCAAGCCCATGCAGCAGCAGATAAGGTTACTGTACTAATGTCGAGTGCCGATGTGCTCTGTATTCCACTACACTCCCACCTCAGGATTCTGCACGCAGTAACTGAGCAGCCTGTAACCCTACACTGATGGCAGAGCTCGTGCACTCCCAAACCTTTAGAAGGGTGACTGTGTCTTTGATCATCAGATGTGATGTCACTTAAAACATGTCTTTGGGAGGGAAACTGTACAGTGAGTTCACTCATCCCAATACATCCTTCCCCTCAAGAGGGAAGCCTAAGGAAATTTCTGAAGTAAGCATTTGACAGCTCCTTAAACTTGGCCATGAAACAGCTTTTGGGCCTCTGCTTTAAGAATTATTTTCCCTTTATGCAACTACTACAGGCTAGCAGATCCTCCACCCAAATTCCTCTAACATGAAGAAAGACCATATTTGAAGAACACAACTTGTGTGTGTGCGTGAGCTGTCACAGTCCCCTTGTAAACTCTAAAGGGAGGGATATTTCAAAGGCACATAAGAGTTCCTGACCACAAGCTCACCTACTGTGGCCTGTGCCTCACTGCTGATTTTTGCTGGCCTTTCACCTCACTCCTGCTTTGATTCTACAAATAAACCTTCATCATTCATCATGAGAAGTTGTCCCACAGAAATCAGTAAGATCACATGAGGGAGTGTCAACATGGTTTGTGGGTAGTCTCTTCTGACCCAAAGAAAGAGAATCTCACTGCAAAAAGATTAGATTAGAAAAAACTACATGAGCGAGCCAAATTTTCTAAGCATTCATCACGCAAAAAAAATAGATTTTCAGTAAAGTCTCTGGAGTGAAAAATCCAATCCAAGCTTTTCTGAGAGTTATGGCCAGGCCAGTGTCAAAGGAAAGTAGAAGTACAGCAGTTAGTAGTGCAAGGCAGCTTTCAACCATAAAGATTAAATGCTGGAGGTTAAGGTTGAAGGACCTCTGCCATTACTGAATGCTAAAGGTGATGTAGTTCACAGTACCTGACGTATTTACAGTACTTCATCCAGTTGTCATTTTTAGTGCCCAACTGGTCTAAAACCAATCAAAAGCAGCATACAAGGCATGAAAAATAGAATCAGCATCTGTATACAGCCATGCAGAGACAGCTAGGCCCAAACATCTTAACTTTCCTCAAACTGGCATCTGTTGCATCTACTGTAGATGTAAACGTGATCCATGAATAACCTCAACTATTACCACAAAATGTGTCTGACACCTGAGATTCCACAGCATAAGGATGAGTTACTGTGTGAGGATTTAGTGGGCTTTTTTTTCTCTTTCCAAGGGAAAGAGAAGCATGACAATAAATAGCAAGAAGATGCCACATGCCTTTCAAACTGAGGGAAGACACAACTGTATTAATGGAAAGTCATTATAGTAAATTGGCATCTGGCTTAAATTTCTCTTTATTTGCTATAAACAAAAACAAAGCAACAACATAACAAAATACAGAAATGTGAAAAACCTATTCAATCTTTATAGTTGAAAGAGGAATGCTCATAACATATAAATAATTTCTCAAGCAGGGAGAATGTATTATGAACCTATCAATTCCCAGGAAAGGCTTTCCCTTCCCCTACGTGAACTATGAACCTGAGCAACCTTCAGATTAAGTCAGTGAGAAGGAACAGTTCAGCACAATAGCACCAGCTTCCCCTCTATTGTACATTCAGGCTCCTCTCACTCCTCACAATTCAAGATCTCAGAGCCTTGGCTGGTGTCTATGACCACTACCACAATTAAACCATGACTGATGGAGATTATGTAGGAAATGGTAGTCTAGGTCATGCTATTCAAATTTCCCCAACAAACTTTAATATTTTGGTTAGCTCTGAAAGAAGCGATATCTGCACTGTGATGGTTGTGCATCCACTGCAGTCTGACTGGCAAGATGGCAACTTCCCAATCACTTCTAGGGCTAAAGTCTTGTAAATTTACTTTGGCTGAGTAATCTCAAACTCAGATTAATGTGGGTGAAAGTGGTATGCCTTCCTGTACAGTAAAGAAAGCAAAGCAGACTTTGGCCCTGGAGTCTTAAAGAAAGTGATTTACATATGAGAAGATAGGAGTTGTGTTTCGGGACTATAGCCATTCTCCAGAGCATTGTGTGGACAGTGGCCAGCACTGGATGGTTAGGAAGAGGGAAGGAGAGCTCTTCAGAAAGAATCTATGGAGTGATCTGCTGCACTGCACACACAATGGTTTGCAGCAGAATCTCTAGACATCCAACATTTAAAGCACAAGGTTTAATATCCATTCCAATGTTTGTTATTGTAACTTGCTATTCTTTTTACGCATTAAAAATTATGCCTGATAGAGTCTTCATCTCATGGCTATCATGTAGAAGTGAGATATACAGCCTGACTAAGGTTTTGGAGAAAAGTCTGAAGCTCTCTACAGGACAGCCTTGTTTCTATCATGAGACATGACAGAAGGATCTGACCTGTGTTATCTTGATCATTAGTTATTTTCAGTAGTGTATCATGTGATCCCATCCTTACCTTTCTCTTCAAAGTAAACAAAGCCAAGCTTTAGAGGTTCTTCCTATTTCTTCTGGGCCTTTAATCATTATCACCTTTCTTGGAGCTTCTTTTTACACCTTGAGAGGAGTGAGCAACACTGGACACTCAGCTGAACTTTGGTTGTAACATTATACGATCGTACTGTGTCTCCCAGCTCATTCATCTCTCGTCACCCATCATCTGGGCACTCACATGCATTCTCCAGGCTGCTTTGTAGATTACACTTCAGTCTTTCTTGCCCTCAATTAATTCCTCGAAAGAAATAAGAGGCAGTAGAACAGGCCAACTTCATAAATCTTTATCTAATACCAGCAAGTCATTAGGCCTGTGAGTAAAGTCTCCATCTGTTCCCAAAGAAACCACAGCATTTTCCACACTGTGTCAGCATCTACTATAATATTTCCGCTCTCAGAGATTTCTTGAGTTTTCTCCAAAGGTCCCATATGTCTGCCTCTTCCTTTCTCTCTCCCAAGAAAAGCAAAGAAAATATGCAACATGCAAACAAAACCTGGAATGGCAGCAGCCCCTTCAGGAAGTTGTGCCCCCTGCATCATGAGCCAAAACTGACCCATTTTGGGAAAGAGGCCTAAAATAAGAGCAGACTACTACTTTTTACAAAGGAATGCAGCTCAGGAGTAAACAAGGGTAGTATGACAGCTTCCAGCATTGCTCCTTACTATATCTTTGTCCTTTTGAAGCCACGGTTTCATCCTAGCAATCTGCACATTAACATCCACCAGATGTTAATCTAGACAGATTTCAGTTTATATTTCACCTGGTAAGTATGTGTGGACTCCAGGAGACTTAAGGGTGACTAGTTCTTGCAAGCCTGACTCAAGCAAAACTCACTTTAAAGATCCGGTGTATTTTACCTCAGCAGAGATTGAAAGGCTCACAAATCATTATAGGTTGCTCTGCTGCCTGTACTGTTGCTAATATGATTACATACTAAAGGGTTTAAATGAAAATTGTTTTGTTGGCTGGGAAGTAAAAGGGGAGGGAGGGGGGAGTGTGAGAGAAACACATTCGAAACATTTTTGAAAATGCCAACTGGCTTTGCTTTGTTTGGAGCTGGTCAAGCAGAACAGTGGCACTGAGCAGCTAATCAGTAGCTCCTACTCCTCCAGAGAACAGCTAGCTCCCTTAACTTTTGGCTCCAGAACAGCCCAGCTGAATACCCTTGTGTTTGCTTATTCTGTTGTCAGAAGTGAAAGAATATGAGCCCCCGTTTGGCTCCAAAGTGCGAGAACACCCTTGTGTGGAAAGCATGAAGGACAACGTCCTAAGAGACAGAGGACGACCCGAGATCCCCAGCTCCTGGCTTAACCATCAGGTAAGACCATCACGTGGCAGTGGCTGGGAGTTGCATTGTACATTTACCTGCTTTCTGAAGCCTGAGCCTTAACTCTGGGTCCTGCCCAAAGGCTGGACCTCTCTTTGCATGGAGTAGAGCTCTGTCACACGGTGACACCTGTGCTGCTGTGGTTCAGACACCACAGTACTCTGCACTGTGCCTGCCCCAAAGCCCTGGGATTCTTGCTGCCTGCCAGTCTAATCTAAAAGTGATCAAAAGAGAAACCGTGGAAGCCTGATATCCAGCAATCATCCAGAGAGCCACAGAATATTTAGGCCCTTAAAGCACACTGTGTGTAGGCTCTAAAAGGTCAGAGTACAACTTCACACATGGGCCTCTGTTGCAGGCAGAATAGGAGCTTCAGACAAAATTTATTAGAGAAGCCCTCCCATTGAGTCACAAGGTACAGAAAGGACCCCCTTGCTTTCTAAACTCTTTCTCAGAGAGGAGTCTAGGTGTGGCTGGATCCAATCTTAGCCCCAGATTTTGTCAACAGTTTATGTTTAAAGGATTATACAGGTGTAATTGATTATACAACCTTGTCCCAAGGATGGTAAACCAGACATATTTATATAAATATAAATTATTTATTATAATAATGACTAGTCAAAAAGATCTCAATCAGATTTATTTATTACACAGCATAGAAGCTATAACTACCAGTATAGTATGGTGCACTATGAAGCAATATTGAAGCAATTAGATTAAAGCAAATATATTAAAGCTAACACACCAATTATTAAGAAGAGATTGTCACCCAACCATATCAGTGATTGTGGGCAAATCTCTTCTACTCAGCCTCAAGGACTAACCTTGAGGTATGGCATGACCCAAGGGGAGTGGTCTCCACACATACTCCAAGAAGGGGTATGTTAGAAGACTCTGCCATTAAAAAGTGGGANCTATGAAGCAATATTGAAGCAATTAGATTAAAGCAAATATATTAAAGCTAACAAACCAATTATTAAGAAGAGATTGTCACCCAACCATATCAGTGATTGTGGGCAAATCTCTTCTACTCAGCCTCAAGGACTAACCTTGAGGTATGGCATGACCCAAGGGGAGTGGTCTCCACACATACTCCAAGAAGGGGTATGTTAGAAGACTCTGCCATTAAAAAGTGGGACTGGACTTTTATAATATGAAGTGATTGACTGCCAGTCAAATGTCTCCAAGCCATCTGTGTCAGCTCAGCAGCTTTAGATAAGTTATTAGTAGCATCACTTGTTTGTTCCCTTATCAGGTAGTTTACCAGGCCTACCACACCTTCACCTCACTATCAGGATGTTTGAGTCAGTCTGGTTTCAGCATTATTCACCACCGAAAGCAGCATGACCTCCTTCCCCATTCACCACTGGTAGCTCTGCAAACAGGACACTGTTCAAGTTGTTTTACCCCAGTCCTACTACAACCCCTTCAGCAGAGAAAACATTATCATGGAGACCACTCATATTTGTATCCCAGCTGCTGACAGGTTTAGGAAAATAGGAAATGAGTCTTCAGCAAGCCAGTCTGGTTTTATTCAGGTTGTGCATGAGCAGTCCATTTCCCTTGTGTATCATGAAGCCCTTTGTCAGCTTCCTCCACTCACGAGCACCATGGTTACACCTCCCAGGCAATGGCAGATTTGTCAGGAGATGAAACTGAACGGGAACAAGTCAAAGGCAGACCTTTCTTCAGCTTTGCTCGCAGCAAGTTTAACGGTAGAGATAAAATCATTACAGGGAAGTGAGGCTTGGTCATGCCACTTGTCAATGAAATATACTGAGTGGTCTTTACAGACAAAAGGAAAGTTGCACAAACATTAAAAAAGCCCAGGCAAGCAAGATCATCTAGTATTTCCATCAGGAGCAATGTAACACTCCTTTTTTAATTCCAGTTGGGAACTGAAAACCACAGTCTAACATCTACTTAAAACAGGCCAAGTGCATGGCCAAAATCAGTCATCTTTCCAACCAAGAACACCTGTCACCTGATGACTGTGGTAGAATGCAGCCCTTTCCTGGACTGGAGGGACTTGCTCATTATGTACTCAGCTGTGAAGAGCAGGGTTATTGAGGAGGGGCTTCTAATGAAGGAGTAAAATGTATTTTGAGGTTATCTGATACTACCACTACTAAAAACCTTTGACATTTTTAGAAACCATATGTGCAACCATCTTCTAAATGACAGGCTGGGCAGGAGAGATTATACTATTGTTCATCTTCATAAAAAAAGAACTTGTTGCAGAAATTTTATAAAAATTGTCAATAAACTAGTAAAAGGGATCATGAGTTGATTAGAGTTGTTTGTTTTCCACGAAGGCAAAACAAAGTCCAAACTGATAATACATATGTAGAGCTTTAGAATGGCCCAATTAACAAAGCAGAAAACAATCCTGAGCCTTTCATGGCAGAAAAAATTAAATATTAGAAAATGCTTAAAATTAGGAACAGTGTGACATATTTCTCAGGATATTCAAAAGACATGGTTTCACCTGTGGAAAAAATGGATGAAAAGAGGGTTAAAGAACTGCCTGGGGAAACAGAAGAACAACAGGAAGATCAGTGGTCAGCAAACTTGAGGATAATCAGAGCCTTCTCAAGAGCAAAACAAAATCTATCTTAGTACCAATCTCTTGCTGGATATAAAAGAGGTATAGTGCGTATGCTACTGCAAGGGCAGAAGAAGTCAGCAATTTCTGTTCTGTGTTTGGTTAAGTCTGATGATGCACATCTAATAGCAGATAACGAAGGCCCCTAAAAGCAAAAGTCATTGGAACTTAAAGCAGGCCTGGAGCAGCGTTAGGTGGCTCAGAGCCTTGCCTGCTTTGGTGACAGAGCTACTCCTGCAGGCACTGCACGACGCTGCACTTGGCAGCAGTAGAGCCAGGCAGTACTGCTTTGCTGGTTAGGCCTTGGAGAGAAGTGTCCAGGAGCTCATGACAAGCACAGCTGGTTGTAGTGGCAGGCATGGCTGTGCCAGCATGCCCAGGGCACCTGGATGGGGAAACACCGAGCTCAGGACAGGCTTGTGGCTGCTCTCATGGCGACAAGGCTGAGTGTGTGGAGGGCTGCAGCTCAGGGTACTGGAGTAGACCTGTGAGGCACACCATGGATTTCATCATCTCTGGGTTTATACAGCAAGTAAAAAGATCTTGGATTTGTGCCTAGGTATGCTACATTTGACTTCAGAGATTTCTTCCCTAGATAAAACCCAGACCTCAGTCTGCCCTTAGGATTGCATCAACCTGTGCTTGTGTGTCACCACGATGGACACAGGTGGCTCCAGCAGGGCTCAGCTATGAGTCTAAGGCAGGAAATAGATGCCTGATAACACACTCAGAGGACATTTAATAGAGGTGGATTTAATTCCCTTCGCCTGAATCCCTTCAGTGTTTCACATTGTGCTATCTAAAATGCAGTGATGCATCGGTTTCCTCAGGGCTGTGCTAGTTTGTAGCAGCTGAGGATCTGCTTTGAACTCCACGGAAGTTGCTCTTACTATAGTGGCTTTTCCATATTCATTTCCTTCCTCTGCAGTCATGTTTTTGTAATGAACTCATTATTCATCATGATAAAATTCTGGAATAGATTTACATATTACAATTACCCCCACCCCTCCCTTAATAAGATTTGTTGCACTATTGATTTCAAGTTAATGTTTAATATTTAATTTAATTTACTGCTTGTAATTTCAACGACAGCATAAAACTAATGTTATTTGTATAGAGACAATAACATTCTGCTACTAACATCTGCATCAGTCAACATCACCAATTAGGTAAATTATACAATTAATGCAGTGTTTTGAAATGTTATTTTTTTAAAAATAAGAAGTTTAAAATAAATCCTACTTAATGAGCTGTTAGTGTCATAAAGCAAAGTACATGGTTTCCTGGCAAATACCTCATGTTTATAAAATGCATTACAGAGATGCAACTGGTTTTTTTGCTCCTGTAAACATGTGAATCAGAATTGAAATGAAGGTTTAATAGTTATAGCTGTGAGTGACGTGTTTAAGTGTTTGTGGGACTGTGGCCCATATTTGCACATCGCAGCCTGATATTGCTGGCAATCAGAATTTTGTCTGAAAAACCCATAAGGAATTCAGCCACACAAAGGTATGGGTTGAGCAAGAAGTCATGTTATCTGAGAATTCTGATATTTATTAAGAAAAACCCCTACTTGATTCTGTAGCACTCATCCAAAGCATCATTATTCTTGTTATAATGTATCACAATACATGTCCAGAAATGACAGTGCCAACTAAAGTGCTGAAAATATTGTAGTAGGATTTCTTTAAAAAAAAAAAGTAAGCAATGCTCCCATGACTGACACAGCAGAGACCATAAAGAACCTCTAGGACACACATGAATAACCCCCTGAGCTCCTGAGGGCGCTAAAGCAGCGCTCACACACAGGCTGTGGCGGTGCCGGGCCCCATCATGGCTGTTCCCTCTGTGCTCCCCGCAGGGCATCCAGATGGTGTGTGAGACTCTCATTGAGTGCTGGGACCACGACCCCGAGGCGCGGCTGACGGCGCAGTGCGTGGCAGAGCGATTCAGCGAGCTCAGGCACCACGACAGGCTCTCGGGGAGAAGCTGCTCGGAGGAGAAGATCCCCGAAGATGGCTCTGTGACCACTGCGAAGTAGCATGTGCCCGAGAGCTCCGAAAAGGAGGGAAGTCACTCCTAGACGTGTTCGCCTTGGCAAAGGAAGAAGTCTTGATCAGTGCCTTGACTTGCTTCCTAGAGGACTGAGGCTGTCACTACTCCCTTTAGGCTCCAGCTCTGGACAGGGAGACTTATTCTGTGAATTAAAAGCTGGGGAGTAGCTGTCATACCCCAGCATTGGCAGCCGGCATCATGTCATAGGGGGAGCTATGTATGTTAGCACTTCCTCAGGAAACGTGATTTGAAAATAGCCAATAACATTATGCACTTTATTAATGCCTGTATATAACTACAAAATTGCTATTTTTATATATATATATACATATATATATAAAATGTGTATGTATATATATATCTATATATATAT
>VWZD01003515.1:709369-785570 GCA_013396695.1 Sakesphorus luctuosus | reverse complement strand
TGTGTGTGTGTGTGTGTATGTATATATATATATCTATATATATATCTATAAACAGACATGCTCTGGAAAAAAAAAGTGCTTCCAGGAAATTACCAGTGCATTAGAAATGCCTCCCCTTAGGGGAGGAGCCTGGGGAGACTGGTATAGCACCACACCAGCAATTGTGCACTAAGCGCTCTGCCAAAAAGGTAGGAATAATACGCAAAAAAAGAAGATGCCTTTCAAAGCATGTGCTGTGACCACCTGGCTGTGGCCCTGCAGTTCACACTTGCAGGAGCAGTCTCGAAGCAGGCAGGCCAATTTGACTTTGCAGTTGTACCTACATAGTCCTGTCTGCAGCACGTTGTGGAAGGTTCAGGGTTGCCTTTTCCCTCTCACCTTAACCCCAGTGTCCTCACAGTGTCCCTGAACAGGAATGCGAGGAGGTTTGATCCTTCCCACGCATATGTTTTGATACAGAGGTCATTAATGTTGTATGTTTATTGCTTTCAATTCATGCTGTTTGCAAGCAGGTTGCAAAATATGAGCAGGGTGAGTCTTCCCCTCCTCCCATCCCCATGCCCAAACTACACAGAACAGGACAGGGCCAGCAACAATCCAAGCAGATGTTTTATATTTGCTGTGCATTCTCACTGTGGGCAGTACAATTATTTTTTTCCCTTTCCTTTTACCTTGATTTTGTTGCTGTAAGAAGAAACATTTTTTTCTCTCTCTACAGCGTGCCTAATTGCTTGACATACCACAGTCTGACTCTGTTCCATACTTTCTAAACTGAGAGACAACAGCTGGTGCCTTTATTTTTGCTAAAAGACCTTGGAGGTGAGGGAAAGCTCCGTAGCAGTAGGTTAATGGCATATCCTGCCCTCAGCATTGCTTGCATTTAAGGCTGCCTCAGCAAGTCAGCAATTCACAGAGAAAAAAAAAAAGAAAACAAATACCAAGAAAGACTTTTTCAACAGGATCCCTTGGACATTGCTTACATTCTTTCAGTTCCCCTAAATGTTTAAGACAGTTGACATCACATTGGGTCTATATAAATGACAGCAATGTGTTTCGTAATTGGTAAAAATTTTGTCTCTAGGTTTTTTGCAATGATTTATCCACTTTTTTCCTTCCCCATGGGATGTCAGCAAGCCTTGGAAGTTAGAAATTCAGACAGCGCAAAACAGTCCTGGACAGATGTATCTGGTGTGATTTATTAAACACATTTGACAGGTAAACATCGATATTTCTCTAGAAGATGTTGCCATACAAGTCAATAGGAATCATACTTATTGAAATAGGAGTTAAGATTTATGATGGCAAATATTTTATTTTATTTAAAATGGTTTTGTAACAGCTTTTTTTTTCCTTTTTTTTTTCATTTGAACCAAACTACTCAGAAATGTTTAAGCAGTGCAGGGCAAAACCTCCACATCTGCAGAGATGGAATTCAGAGAATACTACGTCAAATTTTTAGGGAGGGAATGTTCTTATAAATTCATAGGGCCACTGGCAAAGGTGGGGGCTGCAGGTGGAGGGCACATCCAGGCAGGTAGAGTGTTACAGCCTGTTTCTCTTCCTCTATCCATGCTGAAGGTCAAGGAATAGCATCTGGTAGTTCCTGACAATACTGACATTTTTATGGGGGTTTTTTAACACTACATATAAAGGGAAATGTTTATTCTTTTAAGGAATATTTCACCTGTACATCATGTATGAAATAGGAATGTGAGCAATATATACTCTTGTATATCAAAAGTTTCAAACACTTAACTTGCTTTGTAAACTGTTTCCAGGGGTTTTTTTATCTTGTTTTGGTTTGTATAAATCAAATGTTTATTGAAGCAAATAAAATAACATCAACTCAAGTTTGTGTCCCATCTTTGAAGCATCCAGAATAGGGAGAGGGTTCTTCCTGAAATGAACCCTATCCTAAAATGATTCAAGTCCATTCCTTCCCCCCAGGGGCCTGAATGTCATGCTCAGTGTGTCCAGTGAGAATGTGTCCTGCTTTGCTAATGACTCCTTCCCCCAGTCACCATCCTGCAGAACAGCACTAGCTCTTTCTTCAAGCCAGCTGCCCTGTGCCAGGTACAAAACAGCTCTCAGCTTCCCTGCAGGCACACAGAGCCTCACTGCCCACACCTCTGTGTTTCCAACAGTGCCCTGCTGAGGCCTAGGCAAGCCCAGCATCTTTGGGGTTGGTACCAGCATGTGCCCACCAGTGGTCATGTACTGGCAAAGATTCCCAAGCCCTGAAGTTCTGTTTACACTGGCTCCAAGTCTGAGTCCTTGTGCCATAACACAGCAAGCAAATGTTGCAAAACCAGGTATGAAATGCACTCTAAAAATCCAGCAGGCAAATTCTCCAGATCTTTCTGTCTTTAATTACATATCCTTGAAATTTATGACACTATATACTTTTAATTTATTATTTTTTTCAGTTAAGGCTTTTGCCCACCTTTCTTATCTTAATTATTGCATTCAACATACTGCTGTAAGCAGCTCTTAATTAACATGTCAGTCAGCATTTTATCACCAGAGTACACAGCAAGGAGGCTCCAGCTGTGCAATGCAGAAGGCAGTCCTTGGGTTTACTGCAGTGGTCTATACTGCACAGCAAAGTTCCTGGGGCAGCCTGCCTCTGTGTTACCAATTCATGGAATTTCCAGCAAAATGGGGAGTTCACCCCCTTCTAGGATATTCCTGACTTCTAGTGGAGTAGACGTGAATGATAAAAGAGGAAAAAATCACCACCCAGCTCCTGAGGAGAGAAAAAAAGATATAGAAAGGCATTAAGACATTGTTATTCTGAAAGCTCCTGGAAATAAACTGGGCCACATGTAGAGCACCTGCAATATTGTCCTCTTGTCAAGGCAGCTATGTTGGGGCTCAAGGGCTTCCTTTGCTTCCAGAGGAACATTGATTAATTTATTTCCTGATCCTTAGCTCTTTCTCTCTCTCTGGCTTGTTTTTTTCTTTTTTTTTTCTTTTTTATTTTTTTGGTATTATGTTTCTAATAAAATGCTGCCTATGGCAATTTTTTCCCTCTGGCCACGAAGAAGATGGAGTGAATTCTCTTCCAGACTGTCTGCTTGTTCCTGAATGCAGTTTGGCTGCCTTCATGTGGCTTATTACTTGGCAAACATTCCTGCAAGTCAGTGCACACCATGTGCCTGTTGAGAGGGCTCCTGCTGGGGAGGATGGCAAAAATTCCAGTCTCATCCAGGGTCCATATAAGTGATGCACCTCATTGCAGGATTTTGATGCTTGAAATATGGCCAAATTGTGAGGCTCCTGAGAGCATCAAACCCAGGAAATAGATTTAAAATCTTGACTTATGAATGCTTTGACCACCATCTAATTACTTCATGAAGAGTGAAAGGTAAAAGGCAGCTCACAAATTATCTATTGTAAATTATTTGTTCAGTTCCAATGGTGATAAAACAACCTCTTCAGACAGTCTCATTTAGGTAGCTAAACTCTTAAAAAAATTAGATGCTCCCCTGATCGAGTTGGCATGATTAAACCCTCCTTGTTGAAATGCCTATTTCATAAACATGCTGCCATGTTAAATAAGGGGCAGCAAAGATCCCTGGCATTTCTTCCCAGGTTAACCACCTCCTGTGTGTCACAGGAGGGAGCACTCACAGCTGAAAACACTTCCCCTCTTTCTCCACTGCAGCAAAACTTTTCAATGGAAGAAGAAACAAAAAAAAATTACCTTACTCTCTTTTATAACCCATCCATGGTTCCAAACCCAGGCTGTCAGCATCCCTGCCCAGCCAATCCTCTTTCCCAGGACCTTCAGCTGCCCAAACAAGGCTGCTCAGTGACCTGCCTCCTGGCTCTGGTTTTCTATTGGGGTGCTGGTATTTCTCGCGTAAAAGCAACCCATTTTATTTGCATCTCAGAACAAGACCTGCACCTGATACTGGGGTTTAAAAGCCCTGCATGATGTTCTAAATGGCACCTCATCATTGCTTTTGCTCAGACTGGAGCCATGCTCTTCGTCCTGCACCCCTCTGCCCCCTGGCCTCATCTTTACTCCCATAGGGACAGCCCTGACCACCAGGGTCTGTCCTCCTCTAGAAGCAGCACCTAAATAAACAAACCCATTGCATGCATCTGTTTAACACACCCCACTCTGCTTATTTGGGGCAGGAGCAATGCAGAGGAAGTTTAACCCAAAAGAACTACAGATCAGATGTGTTTCTAACCAGCTTTCATGGAGACGGTGGCCAGGTTTCTGGCCAGGCTTGCTGTCCCATCAGTGTGAGGCTCTACAGACCATAGTTTTCTCCTTATCTTTCTGAAGGAGAGGACGACCACATCGTCCCCTCCTGGCACCCCTGGGGTGAAGCTTCCTTCAGTTTCTTATCCACAAGAGCGACTCATGTTAGCCCTGCAAACTTCCCCTTTGACTCTCACGCCCCTTCCCCATGAATCCCACCAGCTGAGGCAGAAATGCAAACACCCCTACAACACCTCCAGCCCTGCTTGAGCAGGGATTTCTGTATTGTATAGCTCATCCACCTGCCAGTGTAACACAAGAACCTTTGAAAAGCTGCCAATTATCGCAGAGTGCTTCAGTTACCAGCTGGCTGTGTGTGGGGTATAGGGAAGTGCTTTATTTTGAATGAGCTAAACTGACTTGGGATGCAGGTCCTGTTATCAGAGCTGTATGGTGAGCTATAGAAATGAAGCTCTCCCTCCATTTCAACAAAGCCCAAAACCTGACGCTTTCCATTCTCCATGAAAAGCTCCCGAAACAGATTTCTTTCTGTTAGAAACATGCCAGGGTCTTCATGATTCAACCTTTCAGGAGACCATTTAAGGTTAGAAAATGTTTTACAGAAGCTACTGATTGCATCTAATTCCTGCTTTTGCTTGAAGGTGAAAACTGTCTTTCTAGTTCTCAAACAGAAACCAGTATAAACTTCTCCTCAGATAAACATCTGTCTGTCTGTGGCTGCAAATATTTAGCTCTTAAGGCTGGTCTTTATCTGACTTCCTTATACGTGTATGTGAGGATCTCTGCACTAATCTAGCAAAGCTGTCTTTGCTATGACTACCCAGTAAAATAAGATTATAAAGACATCCAGATTAAATTGGGAACTCATTGTTTGGCACCATACAAGAAATGCCTCCCCAGACCCAGAAGTGCCAAGAGTTGTTCCTTGAGGGATGGAGGTGGAAATACAAAGCCTACTCTGGGCTCTTTCAGTGCATCATTGCAGTGATTTTTTTGAGCATCATTTAAAGAAAGCACTATTTTTTGAAAGAGTAAAGCTTTATATACAGAGCCTGGAGTGACAAAAGTGGTGTTTCATCTTTGACATAACAAAACTGAACTGAAGACTGCCAGAGAATGAACCCAGTAAAAGGAAACACAAACCATCTGCTCACACCAGCAAGAAAAACAGCTATGCAATGCTACCACCAAGGAGAATTATAATTTGCAGCACGTGGGTTAGCAGGCAGCATATTCAGGTGCAGCCTATCCATAAGAGAGACACTTAGCAAGTGGAAGATGATAACTGCTAGCACTTGAATCCAGACTTATTTCTGGAAAGGTGAGATTTCCTTCTTTGATGAAATTAAAGCCAGAGTACCGAATCTCTTCAACCAAGATATTTACTTTTCCATAAGCCATCCAGTGTTTCTGGAGGCAAAAGAAAGCAGGTTATACCTTTAATTAGCTAAAAGGCTTTGACAGAACATAAATTTCATACCAACACTTTTAATTCTCCAGTTATTAAGCCTCATACACTTTTACACAGACTCGCTCATGTGCTTTGGCTGCCACCCCTTTTTGCTCAACTAATCCCCACGTGAGAAGCAGGAGCAGTCTTTCTGTGACATGACAATGTCACCGACACTTCAGCCTCACCATTGAGAAGGAGTCTGCAGAAGCAACTTGCAGGGGATTAAACTAAGTATTTCTTGTAATGCTTTGAATGGCACAGTGGAATGTTCCCATGTTTTAGGCAAAAGGACAACTCCCATTAAGCAGCAGGTTGTTTAGCTTGTGCACATCTGGAAAGGACATGCAAGCCTTATTAAATAACAGGGAGTGGAGGGGGAAACGTCATTTCATTTTAATGTAAGAATGTTAACATTAATTTTCTTGCCTTGAAATAATTTCTGGAACAGTTGCTTGGAGAACCTAACCTTAAAAAAAGCCATAGGAAATGGAAAAAGAATTTAAATTAACTTGTTTTAACATTTCTAAATTGTTTAGGTTAATCACGGTAAACCAAACAGAATTTAGTCATACTTAAACACAGCCTTTGCCCAAGTATAAACTGTTTACTATAGCCACAACACACAACCAGACAAAATTCATTCCTGATCTGGAGAAGAGTCTAATTTGGTTTTATTATTTGGCAGAACAAGGTTCGCTTTTCAATGTAAAACAGTCTCCAAATCTCCTGTGAGCAAGCAAGAGAGGCAGCAGAGTCTCACCATCTTCACCACATCAGCAGCTTGGCCTAGAATTGGCTCCTCCAGCCAGATGAGAGCAGGGCTGCACAGGGAGCCAGGAGGGACCCTGAGCACAGGCGGCAAACAATGAGACTGAAGCTGAAGTTTGGAGAGAAGAAGCCTACCCTGTGTGCTTTCATGGACCCACATGAGGACCATTCCCTCACTCCACTGTAACACTGCTGAGGTCAGTACATTTGACTTCAGCAATTTGACCTATTATTTCTATGGATTGTAGGCAGAATTTTAGTATGGACAATGTGCTTTTCCCACAAACATCTGGAGAGTGCTCACAGACTAGCTTAAAGACTGGTTATTCTTTTTTTTAGGTGCCTTCACATTAGTGCTAATAACACATAGCATTTGGTCCAAAAGTCCAAACAAAAAATACAAAGGATTTTTACAAAGAAATTTTTGCCTTTCAGTTTTCCAGTGAGCATTTTGACAATCCATGCTGAGGCCTATTTGCCACGTGGGATGGCTGGGCTGGAGCTCTCTGTTTTTACACTACTTGCCCTGATATGCAGAATCAATCATATTAGCTTCCAGAAGAGATGGAAATTTATCTCATGCACAAATGCATGAAATAAACTTTGGATACAGGGTCAGACAGGTCAAATGATGATGTTCATCTTTTTCATCTCCTCTTCTGTACATGAGGCCAACACATTAGCAATTGGAATGTATGAATGTTACAGAGTGAATGTCTCCTCACACCACCATAGCAACGCACTTCTTGCTTGAGACACGTATCTGGCAATAATAAAATTATTAACTTGAGGATATTAAATGTTCTGAAGAATAATTTCCATGTGCTTGGGACTTCATTTTGCTATACTTTATGGAAAGAGTTGTATTTTTAAATAACAGCTTTAATTGCCTTCTAGGAGGAATTAGAATGAAATCATAAGTATTGTGAACTGCATGTTGTGTTTTCATTAAGACAATAATTATGGGGGAAACGTTCTTAGGCAGGGGGGAAAAGCTCTTTTTTTTCTTAGTGTTGTATCTCCTGCATGATTGTGGCAGCAGGCTCAACACTCCAGGATCAGAAAAACACCTTTGTCTTCCAGCTCTAAAGAAGTCCGGCAAACTAAGGGTATGTTTATTGTAGAAAAACATTAAAAACGAACAAACAAACCAACAAACCCAACCAAATAAAATGGAAACAAACAAGACCAAAACTAAACACAAAACAAAACACACACACACAAAAAAAAACAAATCTAGAGAAAATAAAATCCATCAGGAAACAATGAAAAAGAGAAAAGTGTCTGGAAGGGCCAAAATGTTTCATTGTTGGTTGTATTAGTCTTCTTTCTAGCTACGATCAGAGAATAAAAGATTAATTCTTGAAATAGCACAGGATAAGAAAATGGTGAAAAATGTTTTGTATATTGTATTGTTTCAACCTGACTGATCTGGGTGGAATTCATCCTCACAATCAGATTTATTCATGCTTCCCTGACTTTCCTGCATAAAATGGGAGTATATGTCTGGCTCCAATTCCAAATGCATGTCCCAGCCACATTGTCACCCTGCACCAAGGCAAGACTTTGGTGTTCCCCCATCTTCCCCTTCCCAGAGCCTTTCTTCCCTGCAGGGTCAGCAGCCAGGCATATGGCCCTGACAGGCCTTCCAGCACCCTCCAGCCTCAGCTCCATCCACAGCCAACCTGAGCCTCAGCCACCTAAGGACCAAATCCTCTGAGCTGCAACATGGCCCAGTGAGGATTTCTGAAGATGCACAGGTTGCTCTCATGTTGTCAAAGTGGCAGAGGTGGCACTTACCATTTGAAAGTGTGCAAGAGGAGCTGGGGAACCCATTCAGTTCCCTGAGTTTCAGAAAATTACAATGGGTGGGAAGAATCAAATTATTTGAAGACAATGGAAAACAAGAGAAGAGTAGGAGTCAACATGGATTCATCAACATTTTTTCTTTTCCTGGAGAGCAGTAAAATGAAGAAGATACAGTAAACATTGTGTATCTTGAGCTTAGAAAGGCTTTTCACATCACCTCAAGTGATACCCTAGTTCGCAAACTGGGGAAATGCTGTTTAAATTCAAGCAGAGTGGCATTACTATATAGTTCCCTAAGTAGCACTGTGTATGATTCTACAGCTACTCAAGTCTGGTTCCTATTCAGTGTTTTAAGTGCTATTCTAGGTGATAGACAAAAACATCTGCTTAATAAATCTGCAAACTGCATCATGCTGTGAGCTACAGAACAGACTGATTATTCAAATTGTTCTGGTATGTTGAATAAATTTTCTGAAAAAAACCATGATTTTCTTTAGTGGGAACACTTACAAAGGTGTAATTAAATGCATAAATATCTAATGGGGAAAAGCCAATTAGAGCAGTTGGCCAAAGAAGCACTACTGCTCAGAGTGGATCACAAACCTGACAAGAGTCAATCGTGCCTTGCTGTTACAAAAGAAGGCAAACATCACCCTGTGATGTATAAAGAGATGGACAAAGTGATCCTGCTGCTCTTTTAAAACCTGGTGAGATCACAGAAGGCTGCTCTGTCTTGGTTTGGGCAGCAGAATAATCAGAAGCCTTTCAAATATGGCCTCCAAGGAAATGTGAGAGGAATGACTGTAATTCAGGACTAGAAAAAGAAGACAATTAAAGGGGAATAAGATTATAATCTTTGAACATGTGGAAGTCACTAAGAAGAAAAATACATGATGGCTCTAGTCACGGTGGCAATCAAACCTATCAGGGAAAATCTAGATTACCCGTTACGAAATAATGGGGAGGCTGCTGTTTATCCACCATTTTTGGTCATGAATTATAGACTAGGCACTAGTTCTCTGGCATCACTGATCCTGTCTCAGGATGGAGGTCATGTCTTCTCAATGACAGCTTGAGATCTTTTCCTGCTATAGGTCTCTGTTCCGTCTGTGCCTCCAAAGATCTGAGTTCAGCAGGGTCAAAAAGCTGGAAATTTTATTTTACAGGAAGTTCCAACATGTGCTGGAGCATGAAGCCAGGACATCCTCTTGTGCAGCTCCCTATAGAACACTGATATTTCTCATGGAAAGGAAAATATATTAAAAAAATCCCTGACAACTGGATTGCTTCAGAAAAAGGTTCTGATCCACTCTGCACTGGTGCAGACTTACCTTGAGTCCTGTGTGCAGTTTTGGGCACCACAATATAAGAAAGATATTAAGCTGTTAGAGAGTGCCCAAAGCAGGGTCACAGGAATGGTGCAGGGCCTTGAGGGGAAGCTGTGTGAGGAGCAGCTGAGGGCAATGGGTCTGTTCAGCCCGGACGAGAGAAGACTGACAGGAGACCTCATTGCAGTTACAACTTCCTCTTGAGGGGAAGAGGAGGGGCAGGCACTGATCTCTGTGGTGACCTTTGACAGGACTCAGGGAAATAGCATGAGGCTGAGTTGGGGGAGATTTAGGTTGGAAATTAGGAAAAGGGTTTTTTTCAGAAGGTAGTTAGGCACTGGAACAGGCTCCCCAGGGAAGTGGTCACAGCATCAAGCCTGACAGAGTTCCAGAAGCATTTGGACAATGCTCTCATGCGCATGGTGTCATTCTTGGGGTGTCATGTGCAGGGCCAGGAGATGGACTCGGTGATTCTGATGGGTCCCTTCCAACTCAATATATTCTGTGATTCCATGATAAAATCAACCTGGAAACTGAGCACTTAGAGGCCTTATAACTTACAAGAGGCTCCTGACTCCACCTTTAGCCTTGAAAAAAAAGAAAAGGTAAGGATTTACTGCTCCACTGAGAGGCTCAGAATGAGGAAAGTGACTTTTTCATGTTGCCCTGAGTTCTCCACTGCTCAGCTTGGATGCCTCACAAACACCAGTGTCATCATGGGTAATGCAACATGGAAACACATTCCAGTCACTGTTTAGGGAGGATAACAAGAAATAATCACAGGTCTGCATATATTTCCCTAAAATCAATTGAAATCCAGTGTTTTCACAGGAGACTGCCTAAATCAAAGCAACATTTTCTGAAAGATCATATTTGTCTGAAAAACCCCAAGAAAGTTTACTTCCAGTTCCTTCCTCTGCCACATGTCAGATATCCAGGAGTGCTCTTTGGAAGAGACATCCTGAGTGTGGAACAAGTTGGTTACCAGAGGACATACCAGTAGATGGAGCACACGACTCTGCAGTGCTGTACTTTGGCTCTGTAGCACCAATTAATATTCTCACTGTTCACCACTCACAGCTTGAGACAATAGAGCTGGAGCAGCCACTGAGCCTGCTGCCCAGCTAGGGTTTCCTTCCTGCTATGCTCCAGATGAGAGACTAGATCTGCTTTGATGTTTACCACTGAATTTCTTGGATGACTGACTTTATTTACATGTCAATTAGGTTTAGCTCATACACTGTTATTTATGCTATAATTATATTTATCTTCATAATTTTCTGTTTTGCAAGTGTTTATTATGTTCTAACTCTAACCAAGAAGCTCTTGGAGCTTTTTGCAAGTCCCCAAAGATTTTGCACTTTGGTTGACTGAATCTCCCCTGACACACGCTCTTAAAAATCACCTAGTTCTTCATGCATGTTAAACTCTAGAATTTCCGACAGAGCTTCATCAGCAAATTTCATGAATATATGTCTGATCTTTCTGGAAGGGTTAGTGGGGACAGTATGGAATTAGCCCAGAATCAATACCAAAGTATCTTCCTCTTTCAAACTTTTGTTTTTATCTTTCACTAAATAGTCCTACCCACCTTACATTTTCAGTCCTGTTTCCCATCCTCTGTAGGTGTTCCCAAAGGATACAATGGCAAATACCTTAATAGTACAGTCTAGAAAATCCATTTTTTTATTCCCAGAAATCAATCTGGTTACTCTAGTAGCATCTCCCTCTGCTAAGCCCGCATTACAGTATGTCCATTTTTCACTCACTGCTGTCTCCTTCAATAATTTTTCTGAAGCTGTGATGTAAGTTTTCACAAAAATAGAAGTTCCTTGTGTATCATCCATCTGTAAAACAGGACAATTAACATTTCTTTCTTCCACTCTTTGTCTTATTCATTTTCACAAGGCCAAACTGGTTTTCCACATGAGATTTTGGTGCTCCAACAGTTCCAACATCATCATCTGAGCATCCAGCAAATCTATTGCTGAGATGAGGAAGGCAAAACATCACATCAGTATACCAACCTGAGCACTGCTTTTGCTTCAGCTTTCAATCTTGCCCCTTTTGCTATTCTGACATTCTTATAGCTCCAAATACTGATAATATCCCTCTGAAAAAATGTACAGGCATGAGAAAGGGCACAGAAACAGAGAAAGAATACAAATCCATACCACCTGGCACGAAAGGGGAGGATGGATAAAGCTGCCACTGGTAGTGCCTGCCAGATTTAAGGAGTCACTTCCCAGAATGATGAGCTGGGTGAGAGTTTCTTGTAAGAACAATATTGTGCAGAGGACAATATAGATTACACAGTCCCAAAGGCAGATGTTACTTTCCATGGGCCTGTGCTATTATATGACAAGTGTTTTCATTATGCTTTCCATTTTTAAATAGCTTTGTACAAGTTACTTACAAAAAAGAAATTTCTTCACCGAAAGAGAACAAAATTAAGAGTCTCTGTCCTTCACTTTCTATTATTTGCCTTCATCCTTGATAAAATAAAAATTTTACTGATTTTCTTTAATGGATTTTAAAAATGTGATCAATATTTCTTTAGCTGTACATTAGCTACCAAGGCTGAAGGTGATCATCTCTGTTAGACTTTTTAAAGATTATCCCTTCAGTGTCACTTTTATTATTGAGGCTGCTTTAAAGCAAATTTTACCCTGATATATACAAAACTTGTTAATGTCCTACAAAGTGTCCAGCCTTCTGAAAGGGCTTCTCCAGGACAGTGGATGGACATGGCATGCTGGGGCAGACTGCTGCAGTGCCAGGGTATATGCAAGTTCCTTTCCTGGCACAGCTTCCCCGCTCCACTGCTGCAGCACAGCCCCACCGCTCAGCCACCTGCAACAGACTTAGCACAGGGGAATTGTTCGCAAAGCCATTGTTTCCTTCTGTGGGTTTGCCTTGAAACCTTTGACGTGCTCCCCATTGTACCTCTAGCAGTGCAAATTTCCTTGTTTTGTTTTGTTTCTCAGAGTACACTATTGTGTAGTTACAGAATTAGAGTAATAACTTCTCATTGTACATCTGAAGCAAAAACATGTAATTGTGGGAGACTAGATTCAATTTGAAGAAAGAAAACCCCTCCACCAGGGATTCTTGTGGAGCACACAGTGCATTTGCCAGGCAGTGCTGCTTTGATTGCATCTAACCTGCAATTAGCATCAGTAATTAAGAGAAAATTAACATGTGCAATTGCATTATTTCAGGATGTAACAGCACCAATATTTAGCAGTGCTTACCAGCTCAAGTAATTATCAGCATTTGCTGGTTACACCACAGAAAGGAGGACAGGCACGAGCAGGTCTTACCTACAACAACTGATTTCCAGGAAGACCACGCTTCATTTGCCAGCTGAAAGCCCATGGAAGTAGCCAAGGGGAAGAGAGGCTGGGCAGATTTGGCACTGTCAAAAAAGTGGGACTCAATGCCACTTTCAGCTTATTCCTGGCTCATCACAGCATTCATGTGTGACATAATAGGAGAGAGCAAACTTAACATTTAGTATTTCTGAATTATTCTCCCCTGCCTTCAACATTTTATATCAGTTTTGTAAATCCTATAACAATATACAAGGATTTAAAAGTAAAAATTATTTGAGCATGAATTAATTCTGAGATTTGCGTTTATGAGGAAACCTCAGGCATATAACAGGTTTTTACATACTCTTATCTGGGATTATGAGAATGCAACTCTACCAGTTCTACCAGGCGTATCTCAAAGGACATTCCTTGTCCTTTAAGGACAAGGTCAAATGATATTTGAAAAGCATCTTAATGCTTCATTGAAGGATACAAATGAAAAATCATTTTAATTCAGGCTCACAGAAATAAAGATAAATCTGAACCTCTAGGCACAAACCTCAACTAGATAAACTGAGATGTTCAGAGTGCAAAACTGCTGGAGTTAATATGAAAGATCCCAGTGATAAAACTCAGGGGCCAATCCAGTAAGGGTTTCCAGTTACGTCAGTGGGAGTTAGAAGCACTAAAATCATATGTAACCAAACTCTGATTAGTAATCTAGTAATCTATAACAGAAACTCATGATAGAAGTCCCAAGACAGGGACTACTGGCTCTAGGCATGCTGATTTATAAGAGTGATTTAGCACATGGACTCATCACAAGATGCCCAAAGTTCTCCCAAGATGCAGCCGCATAACTAAGAGCAAAAGCTGCCTCAGCATCCCTTTGGTCTAAATATTTCTTTCCTTATCTATTGAAAAATTATTAGGAGTAGACACAAGAAATCAGTCAACCAATGGATCAGGTTCTACGCTGATTTATGCATGTACCTTACTACTTCCAGAAGTTGCTTTAGCATCCTGAGAGATGACACTTGTCAGTAACCAGGAGGGAGTTTATGGGCCAATCTCAACTAGCTAGAACAGAAAAAAATATTAAATGCATTTCTACGCAGACAACTTAGCTTCTGCATTTGAAAGCAAGAGTAAGATAAATTGTGGCATGTTTTCATCCAAAACATTTATTAAAGATGATATGGGCACAGCACACAGATAAACCACATCCTGAAGCAGGGTTAAACTGGGTTTCACATTTGAAAGCTGAAGTGCTATGTATCTGCAGTGCTGATAGGTACCTTCTTTACATATACCTCTGCAGCTCCAGAGTGAGAAATAACAAACACAGCCTGTATTTATAAGGATGACATTTACTTCACTTTTTATTAAAATCACCAGCTACAAAATAGACATTTTGTACATACTAGTCCTAAATAAGCAACCATGAGAAAATTACATTAGTCCTGAAATGAAACCATTGTATTGTGCACCTGGGATGTGATAAAGGGTCAGAGATAATATAAAATATATGAAGATTAGATAAGGTATTCATATCACACTAGAAAGTTAACCTACAGCTTTGAAGAAATCAGTGCACATGTTGATCAGAGACCTATTTTCTGCAAACATGAAAAAAGTCCCAATTGCTCTCATTAGAAAATACTATAGCCACTGCTGCTACAGAAAGGAACTGTGTTACTTCAGTTTGACATGTGCCATAAGTGTCACAGTATCTGGAAACAGAGAAACGCACTAAGAACACGAAGAGAAACAAGACAGCAACACTTTTGTGATAGTGATGGGGTCACAAAACACCATGGACCAAATTCTTGGCTGATGAAAGGTGTCATAACTTCTTCGTGAATCAAAAATAAACAAAACATCCTGACACTGTATTCTGTCTTTTCCTTCAAGGTCAAAAATAAAGAGAAGAAGAAGAGGTAAGTCTTGTCTAAGTCAGGAAGCAATAGCAAAGTCATCCCATCCACCCAGCACTCCCTGTGCACTCTGCACTCCATCAGAGTGACTGGGGAGAGAAATAAGCCTTATGGACCCTGAATTCAGTCACAGGCTTTCCAAGGTCATGATAGCTGGTACAGCCAGAAGACAGAGCAATAAATGAATGAGTGATTTGTGGGTATCAAATTATGATACTTATTTTTATGTTACTGTCAATGTGGATTTGCCTTTAAGCCCCTGGACCACTATGATAGCACAAGTGTATTCACTTCCAGAACACTGTTAAAGGCATTTATCAAGGTTGCAGGATGAATCTTGCTCCTAACTACTGCTCTGAAAGTGTAACCTCCTTGGTTATTAGGACTTGGTTGAAGTTTTCCCACCATCACCTTGAGATTGGAAGTAGGAATTTCATGCAATGTTGGATCCCAGTACAGTGTAGGAAATAAAAACAGGGAAGCATTGTGTTTAAAGACAGCTTTCAGGACAGAAAACATTATAGCAGAAAGGTTCATATTGGTCAGTGCTTCCTCAAACACAGAATAAGAAGCAAACAACAAAACACTGAAATTAAATAGGTGTGATTATAAGGTGAAAGACATGGTTATTTCCATTAGTTTGCTGAAGAACTTCATCCTAAGAAATAAATTTCTAGCATTAGAAAATAGATCACTTTTAGAGAATAAAAACAGATGAAAGGTATACTCTAATTTTTAACACAAACACAAAGTGAAGAACTTAGTTTTGTAACCTAAGATTGACCAAAAATGTTTAAGCTGTTCATATTTTAAAATCACAGGAAGACCTCCTCGGTTCACTACTACTGTAATTTCAGAGTCAAATTACAAACTATACACTGATAGCATAAAATCAAGTCATGTCAAATTAGTAGTAAAATACAAACAAGGACAAATATGTAATTTTGCTATATTATTAATATATAGTCACCATGCATAAAAAATATTCATCTTTTAGGTAAATATATTTTTTCTCTGTTATAATTTTAAAGTGCATCTAAAAGCTTTTAAATAAATCTTTACACTTTAAAAATAGGAGAAGGTGAACAATAGTTCAGAAATGATAGGCAACTCTTGTTAACAAAGAGTTAAGAAGTTGTAGGTGTTATTCCAATATTTTAAGCTGTGCTAAAGTGATGGTGATATTTTGGGTGCGCAACAACTGGCAAACACTGACTGGACCCAATGACTGTGTTTCCTAGAACCACAAAATCCTGAAGATCAGAAGGGACCTTAGGTCACTTGGTTCAGCCTACTCAAAGCAGGGTTGATACTGCATACTACTCAGGACTTCATGCAAAAGGTTCCTGCAAACCTCCCAGTGGGGTGAGTGCACTGAGCCTCGTTCTACTGTCTGCCTGTGCTCACAGCAGAACACCTGGGCAATCCACTTAGTTAGGGCTCTTGAGGATCTTTCTATATAAGTTCAAAATTTCCAGTCTTATCAGTTTAATTACTAACCAAACTAAAATATTGAGAGAGTAGCTAGAGTATTAACTAGCATCTTAAGGCTCACTGAGCTAAACCCAGTCCTAACCGCAATTTCAGAGGAATATTGCCTGCATACATAAGTGACCAATTTGAGCTACACTGAGCACAGGCACCCAGTAAATAGCTGCCTTCTCTGGGACATAGATACCATTTTCAGAAGCGCTCCCTTCTTGAGGAAACACCTCTCAGAATGGCAGCAATGGTGCTGCAAGCATCAGCCTATAAAATGACAAGTTTCCAAACTATTTGCCAAGCTTTTTACTACCTTTCACAAAATAGCACCAGAATGCTGCTGCCACTCTCCCTCCATAAGTATCACACATGAGCAGCACCTGATGCTGTGGAGCTACAGCTCCAAGTCCTTAGCAAGAAGTTCAATTTCATCGAGCAAGAAGTCCATGTCCTCTCGTCTAACTTGAGGGCTGATCACCACCTGACGGAAGAAGTTGACTTTGCCTCGATGAGGTTGGTACCCAAGCATCATGCTGCCCTTCTTCATCATTCTCTCCTTAATTACAGGAGCAACCTGAAAGCAGAGACAAAAAAAAAAAGGTTTATATCGTACTCAGACATATACCATATTTTGGCAGGAACTGCATTTTGTGACTTAAGATGTTTTTTGAAAGTGTTTGAGTTTTGCACGCTATGCCTGTCTTGCCACTGCCTACCCCAAGTAACAGCAAATCTCAGACCTGCAGGTTTAGAGGTAGATTGCACTGAGACCCTCTGGTTCTGGGGCTTCTGAAAGAATCAGAGCAAGACCTAAACCCCTCCAAAGCCTGCTGGTGAGGCATTCACCTGTTGCATGGGAAAGACTGGGTTAAGGTCCTTAGTCTTCCTGATGTACGTAAAGGTTTGAAGCCAGGTTTGAACATCAGCCACAGCTGGTGAAAGGCAGGGTTTATCTCCTTGTGCTAACTAGGCTAGGAGTGGTTTCTCCCCCTCAATGGCCCTTCTCCCACCACATCTGCAAAGCAGTTGCCCCTAGAGGATATCCTCAGTTGAACTTCTGGGAAACTTAAGCTGTCAAAGAAGTCAGTGTGATGCAATATTAAGGGAGAAGGCTTGATATTGGAAGTTGGGGTTTCATCTCTTACATTTAGGAGTAAGTAGCATTTGGCTACACCACTCTATTTTGCATGGGATGAAATCTCATAGGTGTCTCACTGCAGGAAAAAAAAACCAAACCAAACATAACTGAGATTGGCAGAATCAGGTCCTTACAGCAGAGCACTTGATCTCATCCCAGCAGGGATGTTCACTTTGGCCAATTAATCTTGGGCTTAATTTTAGGCATGTGGGTAGTTCTGCATTCCTGTTATTGAAATAGGTCATAAATTCAAATGAATTTCTGGACTAAGCACTCTGTTCCTTGGAAGACAGATATCAACAAATTCAGCAAATAAGCAGTTTGACAGAAGTAGTATTTTTAAAAGGTCTTGCATTTTAATACATTATTAAATTGTTGAATATATTATATATTAAATATATAATATACATATTTAATATATTAGTAATAACACCAACGTATTGCAGAAAAGTGTATTCCTTTTCTTCTTTTTGTGATGATTTGACTTTGAACCAAGAAACCTAACCTTGGTTTCTGCATTAATTTATTTCAGCTTTAAAAGCTTGTACCAGATACTACCACCTGATTGGCAAAAGAAAAATGATGATGCCAACCTTACCTTAATAGATTTATTCTTATGGCATATATTAGTAGGCAAGTCCCATACAATTTGCTTAGATAGTAAGAGGTAAGGTTTTCAACACTAAAAGCCTAGCTTTCCAATATCTCTTTAGTGATACGTGTCTAAACTACCGTTGTTTCCAAATATGTGTCAAATTCAGAGGAGGAACAGATTAGTTTGTCTCTCTGATTTTGTTTTATCTTTGTGATAAACATAGGGGGTTTTTTTAGTGTTTTATTTTTAAACTATGAGAGTAATGGAGTCACAATTCTAATTAAAGTCCATAGTGTGACATCAGTATAAATTGTTCTGTCTCAGGGTCAGCATGAGCAGGTCACATCCTTGGTACCAGAAGAGGTAACCCACAGCACCTGTGGCCTGAAATAACCATGACACCTTGCCATCGTGACCCGGAGGCATTGTGCTGAGTACCAAACACAGACAGAAGAGAAAAAATTTCTCCACCTCTACTTGACAAGAAACCTCAAGTGACTTCTGCACAAGCAATAAAGACACTACAAGTGCAAGGAGAGAAGCAAATTCTTCTTAATACACTTGCTCGGGCTCTTCTTTAAGATTCAAATCCCTATGGCAACTTTTAGCCTTTATTGATGTTCCATCAGAGATATTTCATCTTTTGTATCACGCTATTGATTTTCTTCATCTTAACACCTGGCGCTCCACAATCCATCATTGCAAAATGTGCAGTAGCACAAATGGAGACCATGAAAGCAAAAACATTTATGGTTTCAGTAATTTGAGGACTGTAAATATACTGCATTTCAATAGGTCTTCTCTCATGAAAAAGCAGAAAAACCTCACTTTCACGATCTCTTTTATTATCTCATTCATTCTTCATGCTAATGAAGTTGTCCTCTTAATTTGAAGTGTATGCATCCCTTTTTAAAGGCAAAACAAATACTTCCTACATAAATAAAACAAAACAAAAAATTTATGAGCTTTTGAAAGGATTATTTTTGGAAATATTTTCCATCAAGTATTTAGCATGCTCTATTTGCTAAAGTGGTGCAGTCCAAACTATCAAGATCCTATCCACTGAAAGGAGTAAGGAACAGAATCTATGTCCAAATGTTTAAGTACATGTCTCACAAAAGAACCATTAAACAATACATGCCTGTTAAGGCTTGGACTTGAGGAGCACAGGGTGCGACTGCTAACAGAAGGGAAAGGCAGTTACCACTTTGCAGCAGAAAAATTAGACCCATAAGAAACTAATTGCCTAGTGAGGAGTTCAATGAGTTCAATTCCCACCGCAGTCAATGAGACCTGAGGATGCTCAAATATCAGCGAGAGCTGCACAGCCCCATTCAGGATAGGCTCCTCAGAAAGCAATTTAGTGAGAAGGAGATTGCTTCACCAGTCCAATTATTTTACTACGGAACTTACTTCAAATTGTAAATTTAATTCTTTTTGTGGCCCATCAGTCAAGCAGTCTCAGAATTTTAAGTGTAATATATCCTAAAACCAAAGTTCTCGTCTCTCCTTTGCCCCCTTCAACTTTTCTTCACCCTCTTAGCCTTCCCTGCCAACACATCATGGATATTATTATTTCAAATGCTCACTACAGCAGCACAGTAGCTATCAGACAGGTTCTTCTCTACCTAGGAAGGTGGGGAGAAGGTGCCGTGTGTGGAAGGCAATCCTGTAGCAGAGCTGCCCACATTGCACTGTGCAGCCAGAAGTCCAGGGAACTTCTCTGCCTAAGGACCCATGGCTGCATTACACTCTCCCTGTGGACACCTATATAGAGGCTGTAACAGGTCTACCTTCCTTACTACTAATAGCAGATTTTTTTTTAATTAGACAAAAATTACAGAGTAGTTTAGCTCCTTCTCTTGCCTACCTGAGTGACAGGATAATCTCTTCTCTTACTCTCAGCCAGCACTTAGCCACACTTGAAACAACAAAAAGTTTTAGTCCCAATGTTTAAGCTGTTTCTATCAAGAGTCCAGACCACAGCTGGCCTTCATATATATTTGCACCAAAGATGCTAATGTTCCTTTCCAGCACAGAACTGTGCAATAAGTAGCCAGGAGCAGCTTGGACACTACAGCTAAAATACCTAGTGCATCAGTGAGATCAGGAGAGCATCATATCTCCCTCTCCATATCTCAGGTATCCTAGAGAAAAGCAATTCTGCACAGTCATACCACAGGGCAATACCTTAAAACTATGGGTCCAACTAATTGACTCATCAATGGCACTAATCAAAGTTTCTCCTATACTTTTAGAATTCCCATCAGGCTCAGCTCATGACAGCACTCACCATTAAAGACTGACTTAGCAAAAGAGCTGAGTGCATTCTCAGCAGGAGAATCACATACCTAGTGTCACCGAGAGCTAGTTCCCAAGTTTGGACAATGAAAATCTTTTCAGAGGACTTGATTAAGCTTGTATTTGAGAGAATTTCTTTTTCTTCCAGCTAACAAGGCCTCCAAAGCAATTCTTAAAGTGGTCAAGCTCTGTAAGACTTGTTCTTAAGCTAAAAACAGTCTCCTGGCACACGGGTTTCTTGTGTAAAGAGAAATCTCCAGAGCACCTCTGTTAAATAGGTGGTGGTCCCACTCCATTAGTCAGGGCACAGTGTTATGCTTTGGTATTCATTTACCATTAACTGCCTCTTCTTGAACAGTATGGACATTGTAACAAGAATTCGCTTGTAAAGTTTATTCTAAAAGCAAAATAATAAAAAAAAAGTCATAGTAAGGTAACCAGGTGCCTAACTTTTTCAAATCCCATAACCTCATTGACTTCTAAAATACATACCCTACTATCATCAGTTCAAGTCATAAACTTAGTCCAAAACAGCAGATTACTCTCTTCTGTTTCTTCACATTAGAAGGTATGTAGCTCTTTTGTTCATATGAGGCAAACATACTGAGCCCTCAATCCCACCCGCACTAAGTGCTGCTGGGTATGGATAGCCAAAAGTTGTCCTAAAGACAAGCAGAATTTCCCAAAAAATATGCTACCCTGTTCATTTTGCTGAAATAAAGAAATCAGCACCTACTGGTTTTAATTAGCCACTTATTTTTCTGCACTAACATTGTCTCTGACAATTGCAATTAACAGATGTGCTGAAAGTGCAAGAAAGCTCGGGGTGGACAACTGCAGAAGAGCTTGCTGATAATGGAAGACCATGTCAACTTTGATTATAAGAATCTTTCTCCATGCCCCCCTTTAATCTGTAAATTATTTCCTCTTAAAGCTAATGCAGTATTTTCAAACTGGGTTCCACCGATATAATAAAAAATTATATTCTGTGCCCCTGACACTGTACCTCTGCTATCTGAATACTACCTGTGCTGCCATCCTTCTCACAGACTCCAGCTGGATAGTCTAGACATTCTTGATGTTATGCAACACAACAGTTTTTTCCAAGCTAGAGCAACATTCTGTAAATCTTTTATTTAAACACTAAGGCCAAAGGAATGTTGCAAAACACTAAGGCAAAAGGAGTTGCAAAATTGCTAACAATGCTGGACAAAAATATTCTGTTAAGCAATGAATTTATGAAAATATATTGCTTCGGGGAGAAAAAAGAATTGTGAATTTGACAAATAGCCTAAGATAGCATTAGTCAGAAAACTAAAGAAACCAGAGAAACCTAAAGTTTTTCTAAACTTTGGAAACAAAAATATTTTAAGCATTTGTTTTAAAACATTGTTTTCAATTGAAACTTAAATTCCATTGGAAATTGACCCATTTTTATTGCAGCCAGTAGAAAAGAACAGAGGAAATTCAAACTAAGCAAATCGCTACATTTTAGTTTGCCTGAAAACAAAAATTCTTTCTGGTCAACTAAAACAAAGAATTGCTTCCAGTTTCTCAATTCAATGGCCAAATGAAAAAATCCATTATTTGTACAACCATAAGTATATGAGATCAAAGGTGCTGACACTGCTTAACTGAAACATCTGTAGAATTTTTGTCCCTCAGAAAAGACAGAAAGTATGAGAAAACTCATGGGACTGTCTGTCCTGTCGGCAAAACCTGTCTGGACATTCCCTGTGAACAGCTTTGAGTGGTGTGGATGATTCTAAATGTGCTAGCCCAGCAAGTACTACAAAGACAGAATGCCTACAAAAACTAGTGTTAATACTGGCAACTGCTATCAGAAACATTTTTTCCAAATCTTTTGAACAGTTCCCAGGTCACTGAGCATCTATGCAACATAAAGCTAAAGAGCTATTCCAGCTGCTGGCAGCAGCAGCTCCCAGTCACCAGACCCCATTTGCTTCTTCTGATATTAATTTCCAAATTGCCATGGACTTCAATGGAAACAGAATGCAATTATCTAAATTTCCTTCTTATGTATCTGCTTCAGGTGGCAGTTTGCAAACAGCCTTCAGCTTTTACTAAAGAAAGCCACACTCACAGTAAATCAATAACCTTTCTAGGGATCCACAAAAGCAGGCTAGACAGTGTTGGAAGGACAGGAGCATATTAGCAGCTCAAACGATTTCTCTTCCTCAAACACAGCCTTGATTAAATTTTCCAAGGTACAGCTTACTGCCCTAGAAATTGGCTGAGGATTTGCAGCTAGAAGACAGAAAAGCTGCCCTTTTAACAAAATGGAAAGATCACATTCTCACAATTTCGTAGATATGGAAAACACATTCTGTTGTTTGGTCTTAATTATTCCCTGCAATGATGACAAGTTTATACAGAACAGCCTCATCTAACCAAAAAAAATCTATTTTAGCTCCCCCAGAAGGAGCAAACTTTCATTTAGAAGTTCATGATTGTTACTTGAAAGGCAACTTACTGTCTATTCAAAGTCTGGCAAGTTTTGCTTCCTGCTAGAAATTACCAGTTCAGATTCATGTATATTCATGAGAATAACTACTGTACAACAATTGCCATCAAAACGAAAAGTAAATAAAATGCCAGTTCATTCAGTATTTGAACACAATTTTAAACTTTTACCTATGGGCTATTCTTTCAGTGAGTCTCTACAGCATCATTTCTTATCTTGCTTAAATGATGGAATGGTGGTTTGAAGGACTGGATACAGACTCGACAAATAGGGCTGGTCTCAAATCCTGCCAGAGCCTGTGTGAACAAACTACTACATCTCTTTTGGGTAATATGTTTCTTTTTTCCTTCAGGGCAGTGAAATCTTTGTGTGCTCCTACATCATACATTGTTGAGGGTTGATCTCTTCTCCCAAGAAACAAGCAACAGAAAAAGAGAAAATGGCTTTAAATTGCATCAGAGGAGGTTTAGGTGGGACATTAAGCAAAATTTCTGTACTGAATGGGTTGTCGAGCCTCTGAAGAGGTTGTCCAGGGAAGTGGTTGCATCACTGTGCCTGATGATATTTAAGAGCCCTGTGGATGTGGCACTTAGGAACATGGTTTAGTGGTGGACCTGACAGTGCTGGGTTAATGGCTGGACTCAATGATCTAAAAGATCTATTCCAACCTAAATGAATCTATGATTCTATCTGTTGTAATTGGTCTTGATACAGATGTAGAGAACACTTACAAGGTATTATATATATATTAAATAATTCATGTGTCAAATAGGTCTTACAAACCCCTGGTATAACTCATCTGCTGTATTGCTTAGAGTGGTTAGAGAAGATAAGTTTGACATCAATGATACCAGTAATTATTAAGTAAGAATAGTAGCTGATGTTTTAATATTGATCATTGGATGCAATACAAGTTACCAAAACACTTTTCTTGGTTGGCTGTAATCACAAAAGTAGCTAAATACTACAAATATTTGGAAGCAATAGTGCTTTCAACATATTTTACATCAAGAAATTACATTCCCCTCTGTTAAATATCCTTTCTTGCTTTTTGCTGCAGCATCAGTTGCTGGCTTTGAAACAACAGGCTTTTTTGCTTTTGGTGATAATTAAAAACAAACTCAGACCATTTGTCAGCTGTCACACCAACCGGGACAATCGAAATACCAAATATTTGCACACCCAATCACAGCTTTGTTCCTGTAGCCAAGGCACTCTGTAAAACCCAAACATGTTTTTCTTTTGTCTAGAATTTGTTCTGGGCCCGCATCCCTACACCACTAATACATTATTGCTGTGCACTCTTGCGCCAGCGCTCCCCTTGTGCCACACCAGGCAACAAAAGCAGAAATAAGTGCATTTGTCAAAATAGCAGTAACCACTTCCACATTCTTCAGAACAACTCACATATCGAAGGAGAACAGATGCTGTTATATTTTTATACCAATACCAACATTCTCTGTGCTCCTTCAGCTCACACTCAGGGCTGCACAGTATGTCTACACTACAGTAGTAGTGTAGCGATGTGATTGGACATCATCTTCCCATCCACTACCTTTTGCCAGAAGACACATTTATGAACCCCGCAAATCACTGTAAATGACCTGAATAATAGGAGATGGTGGGTTGGCTTCGGATTTTGATTGTCTTAAATTACTTCTTTAGTTGGTCATTTATGCAAGAAAAAAAGCCTTCAGACAAAGGCCTTTGCACTAATGGTACTGGCCTTTGAAAAGGAGGAGCCAGGACAGACAGCCCCCAGAACAGAATCAGCACTTAAACAAGTTTGTATGCATTTTTATTTACAGCTAAAAAGTACATTGGTGAATAACGTGATTTTCCAGGGGTACAGTCCCATGTCTCCTTCTGTCCGAGCACACATAGCACACATGGAATTCCTATTGTTTTTCTGTGGTTTCTGTGTTGCTTTACCAAGGTCTTATTAACAAGCCATGTGGAATGTGTAGGCATTAAGAAAACTCCAGAGGCTAGCACATAACACTTTGAATCCAGCATTCTGATCTATTTAAAAAAGAGTTGAGCCCTGCAAGTTTTATAAAAATAATTATTTAAAAATCTTTCATAGCATACACAAGGTCCTCCTGTGCACCATTTTATTAAGTTCCCATTTTACTGACTAGGTTTTCCAGTCTTTCAACCCTGCCAAAGCTCCCCTTCTCCAGCCAGGATGAAAGGGTAGCTTGCCATCTTGAAGATAACTAACAAAAAAACCCCTACCTTTTTCAGTTTGTTTGCCCAGGGATGAGCTTTGGTTTTAGTCCGTTGAGGGAATAAAGAAATCACAGTGCAATGTGAATGTGTGGGGCTGAAAGGAACAGTTGACGATAGAATAATACTGCATTATGTGGTGATACAAGTTCAAAAATGTGACATGCATCTAGTGCAGGAAAAGCAATGTCACTTCAGAAACTTGGAATGATTTCCAACTGTTAAGATTTTACTATTTGCACAAGTCAGCTTCTGGCATAAGGTAGCAGCACCTTCTGTATTTGCATTACAGTAAGAATTAAAGAACAGTAATGCATTTTGTTTATACTCTTTAACCAGATCTAAAGAAAATTGAGTATTTCCACAAAAGTAGATACCTTTGTCTATTTTTTCTCCCTAAAAACATCATACTGACTTTCTCAGAGGCTTCTCACAATTTCCTGGGGAGCATGAGGGGATGGTGTCTGCCAGGAGCCAGACTGCTAACACAAAAACAAGGTGGTTGTCTAACCTTATCACCCAATTTAACAAAGAAAATTATCCTATTTGTCTCTTCACACAGTGAATTACAAGACCAATAATAACCATCAATTATTGAAATTGCTCTCTTACCTGAGAGTGATTTACATAAAGCCTGCCATGGCTATGAAATAAAGGCCCCCAAACCCTACTACATGGAGCCCTATCAAAGTCAACACAACACTTTTCTCATGTACATCTTGCCTCAGGACAGTGTTCACTCCAGCTCAGCCTTGCTCTTCTCCTCATTCCCAGTGAGCATGTTTTCATCTTTTTTAATCCCCAGCTTAAATCAAACATATGTTACAAACCTCTGTAATTCATGCATGGACAAGCAGGAAACTGAAAGAATAAAGAAGGATCTCTAGAGTTTCAAAGTATGTAAATTTTAATGCAATCTGAAAGGGTGAAAAATGAAAGGAAAATAATGACTTGTACATAAAAGTATTTGTAAACTAAAGAACTAAAATACAGGTAATTATGATTAATAACAGTCTCAGGTAAATTGAACTAGACCACAGTCAATCCCTAGACAATTTAAGTTCAGTTGAAGGGGGAACAGCAAACTGGGAACAAAATTTAGAATCCATTTTGCAAGGATTTGCAACCTCAAAGGAATACATGGAATAAAAAATTTGCTAACTTGGGGCCTACCCTACACTCCTGCAGATATGGCTCAGTATTCAGAGGCACAGAGGAAATCATCTAATCCTGTATACCAAATTGCTTTGAGAACCTTATTTTTTCACCAGTCTGACCAGGTATTCACTCTGGACCGTGAAAAATGCCACAATTTCCCTTAGTGCCACTTCTACCTATAAATCACACACAATTAGAAAGAAAATAAAAGCAGGGTGAAATACTTGCATATTTTTGCCAGGCTTCTGCACCAACATAGATACTCTTATGAGAGAAAGAGAGAGAACAAACCAATCTTTAGATCTTTGAGAGGAATTATGATCTGCTATATAAAACTCATCAATTAATGTCTCCTAGATTAAATTTCCTTTACTGAAAAAATTCTGCAGAACTCAATAAATACAAAAAAATTTCCTCCTATTTATAAACTCTCTGTTTGGTCAGTGTGTCTGGAAAAGATTGTCTACATTAATCAACATTCACCTACAGACCTCTGCCATTGAAGTACAGGGAATTTTGTAACTAAGTTCACCTCTGAAAAAATTGGACTAACCCCTGTTTCCTTATAACTCTATTAAATTTGTAAGGAAGTCTAAATATCTGCTGAATGGATATCAGTCTCGAGGATTTGCTACTGCTTTTAGAGGAACTCTTCTCAGTTACAAGAAATTTTGTTAGACTTGTAGATATTTCTGACCACACTGACCCCTGGAGAGTAACAAGAAATCCTTTCCTTGTAGGCATGAGAAAGAAACATATTCCATCTCATTCCTCTTGAAACGCCCACAGTTGGAAAGGAATGTGTGCTTAAATATCTGAAGCACAAAATGAAATCTGAAGTCCTGGAAAGAACTGCATCTCACTACACACGAAGGAGCAGAATTTCCTCCCACTCATCCTCACAAATATTTTTGACACCACTCACAACATCACACAAATATAAAGGCTGTTTAATTGAGCAGATGATGCAAGCTATACACTTGTTCTGTGGCATTACTAGGAATTGATTTTTTCTGAATGTCTCTGAAATTTCTTATCAAGCAACAGCAAGGAAGGGCAGTTTAGGGCCACATCCTTTTTTTCTGGCTATTTGTAAATTCAATGTTTACCTTCAGTTTCTTAAAGAAGTGCTTGATACAGCAGGAGGGAAGTGCAGCTCCCCCTCTCCTCCTGCTGAAGTTGGTGATAGCAAACAGAAGAGTGCTAACGTAGTAAGCACATACTCACTTAAGTGGAGGCAAGCTTAAGATTTATTGACCTGAGAGCAAGAGGTCAATATTTATTCAGAGAACAATAAATCTTGATACTTCATTCTAACGAATGTTAATCTAATGTATTATTAAATTAATCCATTAAAGCTAATTAGATTGTGTGTCCACATGAGCCTTGTTGCCAATAGTCATTAGTATTGCCATGGATCGTGATTGCTGTGCTTTGATAATTAATCATATAATATCCAATAAAATTGAATATATGGAGAAAGAAATACTTCTTTTTCTCTACCATGATTATATAATTGTACATTTCATTGGGTTCTTCCTTCATGTTGCTGTAGACCTTCCTTACATTATTCTGCCAGGACCAGCACAGCTAAGGAATCCAAAGCTCTCTTTGAACTACACCATTTTTTAAACTTTCACATTTGTCTTAGAAATCTGATTCTGTTAAAGCCACATCCATCTACTATTCATGCACTAGGCAGGTAAGGAGCAGGGAAACAAATCAGTAAGTACTTGCTGTTAGAGAAAAGAAAAAGAGAAAAGGAAGGAGTCATACTCCTAAGAATAAGTGAAAAATTCCTTCTAATTTGGACTTTCACCCTGCTTTCTATCCTCACATTTCAATGTACTTCATAGATAAGAGGAAATACTATTATCTCCACCTTAACCTGAAAGGAACTGAGGCACACAAAAAGGAAATAACGACCAAGATCTTAATCACAACTCTATGCCAAAACTAGACATCAGTCAGGTACATTACTGAATCAGTGAGCAGGACAGGGTATTTTTAGTGTAAATTTGCCTTACAATTACTCTTGCAGAATACACCCAAAGTTACCACACTTGGGTCAAACAGTTTTCCTTTCTGGAGAAACCACAGCTGAACTGCAGCATCAGGATGCAATGCAGAGAGCCCCCCTTGCAGTGCAGATGTTGGCTCCTCCAGTGGTTAGCATTTCATGAACTCCCAGAGCACACCTAGGGCTGCCAACTGGTGGGAGCTTCACTGATGGTGAAGACTTAGTGAGGACACGAGGGATCCCAGAAAATCAAATCCTGGTCACTCCATCTTCTTTATACCACACACCTCAGTAATACAGACTGCAATTTCCCAAGTTCCAGCTCTGTATATTGACTTATATTGATCCTTGACAGTATTTTTCCTTCAGGACCTGCACTGTTTACAGACTGTAGTTGCTTATTTTTGTAAGAGTCTCACACATAAGGGGGAGTAACAGCTTGAGAGGAAGTGTTATGTGCATTGAAGTGTACAACATGTGTTACCCAGAGACACAGCCTCCAGCACTGAAGAAAAAGTGGGGAAAGTAGGATTCAACTCCCATCATTTTGGCAGTCTAAAAGTTAGACATCCAGCCTAAGAAAGTCTTCTAGGCTTTGATTTTAATTAACAGAGAAAAAGAGGCACCTCTAGAGAACTATAGAATGATTCACCTCATCCCAGAGTAAGATAGGGCCTAAGATAGATGGACTCAGTTTTGGAAAGCTTCTCTCCTCCTCCGTGGACTTCAATAAAAGACCTCTGCCTAAGTTTTAGATGGCTAAAGCAAGGTAAGATGAAGCCCATGCAGACAGTTTATCTTGAATCAAAGATACGTAGAATCCACATTCCTCTAGTGTTTCTAGGCTATGGAACTGCTGGATAGGCTCAAAAGCTGCACTGGGCACAGCACAGAGAGAGGATATCCAGAGTACAAGCAGAATCAAGGGTAACTAAGTGTTCCTCCATGACTAATATGGTGAATGTGCATGAGGTGATGTGGTAAGGGCTAACCACAGAGAACACAAAGACTCAGCAAAGACCAAAGAAAGAACACACAAAGGAACCCTAATAACCTGATCACTTAAAATGGAGAACATCACATTTACTACTCCTCTGACCATCAGAAAAGGATATTTGCCCCTAGCGTGGAACATACAAAGATAAATAAATGAACAACTCTCACAGGAATGCTAGTTGAGGGGTACAGTATTTCCTATGGGATGCAGAGGGAAGCAAATTACATAACTGTAGAAAAGATACGATGTGATTCTTGGGTGAGGGACCAAAGGTGTGGACAGAGAGAGGTCAGGAGGATGGGGCAGGAACAAGCTGGGGAAAACCCCACACAGCACTACAGGCTGAGGGAAGAGTGTCTGTGTCCTGAGTTCAGTCACCTTCTGACATTGTACTGAATTGCTACTGCTCTAAAGTCTTTTTTGTGACTGGTAATCCATGCCAAACCATGCTATGAATCTGATTTTCACTGAAATGCTAGGGACATGTTCTTTGAATCATTTCCTGTGTAGGAGAAATCATTTGCATTTGATTCCAAGAGCATCCCATTGGTCCAACAAATGCATACTCATCATTAGAAAACTCTCTTTGGGTTGGAGGTTCATCTGGCATGAACGTGAAATGGAACTTCAGACTAGGATTAAAGGCACATTTGTTTTTATCTCATTATCCTATTGTATGTTAAGTTCTCTAAGACGAGAAACTTAAAATGCACAGAATGAGAAAATGTCAGGCTTGCATTTCTATTGCTGTTTGAGAAAGAGCCATCTTTAACCAAGAACAGTTGTGAGAATACGTGCTAACACCATACTGAGGGTGTGCCTCATCTCTCTCAACGCTATTTCCCTTCTACATTCAGAGCCAGTTCTTATAAATTTAGCACATACAAATTATTTTTGTGCACTGCTGCCAAGCTGGCCATATGTACAAGCAAAGATCAATTTTTCGATTAAGCACAGATTAATCGCATATATGTTACATCCATGGAAGTGTATACATGCAGCTGTGTAGGACTAATTTAGAACAAAAGGCAGGGTTGCACTGGACTCCTCCAAAAAAACCACAAACACCAAAGCCAAGCCAAATAAAAAACTACATGTTGTACATGGCACAACCTCCAGCTCTCCAGCATGCTACGGAACAAATGACTCTCTGCATCCAGCATGGCTATAGGCTACTGCCCTCCTGCAAGCTTCAAACTGCTGTTATTTTGCTTCCCTCAGATGATTCTCATTATAACTGGGATGAGTGCTGAGTTAAAAAGTCAGCGTATGAATCATATCATCAACTCAGTTGTCTGGAATCTTGCTTTTCCACGCATTTCCTCATTGCTACATGGATCACCAGTGTAAAACATGTTGTAGCTGCATCAAATTTCCTTTTGCTCTTTTAACCCTGCAATTGCCTGTGAACAGATACTTATTTACTGTTATCCAGCTTCCTAACCTCTGATGATCTGTGCCTTCACTGGCTGCCTCACAGAAGTTGCAGAGCTACAAATATTTACACTGAGGAGGATCTCTTTATCCAGGTTCTGGGATGAGGCCTCAGCATTGCACGCTGGTGTTTGGCTGAGAAAAAAGAAAACCAACCCAGATTCAAGCCATGACATTGCACCATCAGATCTCATCTATCTTTCCATACATGAAGGTGGGTCCACAGCACTGTGACTTTCCCCATAGCCATCACCCATGGGACCTCCTCCCACACTGGAGCAGCTTGAGGAAGGACCTAAAGTGGGTCTGAGCACAAGTCACAAGACAGGCTTCTGCTCCCTTACTTACAGATGTACACAGAGGACAAAGAAAAAGTTCCCAGCTACTTACTGCTCATGTGACATTCTCCTTCTTTCAACTGTTTATTTGAACAGCTATGCTGTTGGTCTCTAACAGCTGTAGTGTAGTCCAGAGTGTTGTACAATGACATCCTACAGTCCTGTATGTGGTACATTCCCCTTCTAAGCACTGCACCATTGATACTTTCTACGCACAGTCACTCTGCACAGTACTGTGCTAGATTTTCCCATGTCCCTCATCTGTCCAGGTCTATCAGACTCCACTCCCAAATATTATACCTTGGTCTCTTTAGTAAAAGGAATATTTTTGACTGATTCTCGTCAGTGGAACGCGTTTCTCCAGTGACAGAATCCAAAATACATCTTGCAATCTTTCCCTTTGAAGCCAGTAGTATTCTCAAGGTGCAGTATTAGAGCAGGTTTTATAATTTCAGGGTTGGGAGTACAGAAATGGTTTCTCATCAGTTTGTTCTTAATCTTACAAAAATCTGTAATCATATTTTCACCGTAGTGCTCCCCTTTTCCATTACTACCTTGTATTAACTGATGGTAATCAACCTGTACATTCAGAGACTCGAGCTTCAGACCAACTGTTTTAAGAACTGGTATATTTGAATCCTTGTATTGTGAAAACAGCACTAACCCCACCTTGAAGCTATGGAATATCTGATGAATATTTCATGGTTGCACAGACAGAAACACTTTCTATGCGTTTATCAAACAACTGATTTAAAAATCACTGTTCTAACATGATACATGAATTTAGCATAAACTCTACCTTAATCTTTAATATGATTCTACTAAGTATATTAATCATTTGTGGACAGCACAAAAAAGCTTAAAAGCTTGTCAGGAAAAACAGTCAGCCTCGTGCTTTCATTTTCCACTGTCGGATGCGACTTTGGGAAGCAGAAAGAGAGCACACAACTTGGGCTGCTTTTGATCACCATCTAGTGTATGAATTAAAGAACTGCATAGGTTTAAAAAGTGAGTTACTGATTTCAAGTATCAGTAGGATTAACAGTTCTTTTCATCATTTTTAGAAGACTTCAAATAGGCTTAGTGAACTTGAAAAACAGGAATTTCCAGATGCCTCCAGTTGCCTGATGAAAGTCAGATGTTTCATGATGACACTGTTTCTAGTACTCTGTAACTATGATGGTCTAGGGATATAAAGGAAGCAAGACCTGCATAGTGAAATAGAGTCTTTTTCAGGACAAGTTACTTAGTGAGAAAGAGCAACATGGTTTTGGCAAGGAGTCCTTTCATTAAGTCTCTGTGTCTTTTCCAGGTGTTTAAATGCTCCATTCATTTAATTGTTTCGGGGTTTTGGTTGTTGTTGTTTTGTCAAGACAGAAATAATATTGGCAAAATTCTTCACTTACAAAAATTATGTCTGCGTTTTTATAACTAAAGCCCACATTTTGATAGTGTTTCAACATTTATCCATGCAATGAGGACTTCAAGGCTGCTAAATCAGTGAGACAGCTGGACAGAGGAAGACCACCAGCACCACAGGGGGGTGAAAGTCTCTAGAAGCTTTAGGTTTTGAGCACTGCAAATGACTCAGGACAACCTGGACTATGCTTTCCAACATCACTGGGCAAGCAAGGCCAGCTCTGGGCTAGTAGCCTTGCTTTTCAGAAAGCACACTGCAACTCCACACGTGGAAACTCAGTACCTTCATCCTGAGGAACTTACTTAAAGGGAACAGAACAAAACAGAAAACACAACTAAATCAGGCTCATACCTTCAATATTAAATAATAATGCTGTGAATTTTCATCAAAGATTAGCAGGAGGGGTTTCAGGAGACACTTGGAACATGCCTTTGCCTGTAGACAGTAGAACAATCTTCTTTTTTAAGGGGAAAAATACATCTTTCTCCTCATTTTACTATGAGGGCAGGTCAAGGAATGGTCAAAGATACTTTGACACCATGACCTACCACCAGCCTATAGTCTCTTCTATACAATATGCACCCATGTTGATATCCTCATAGAGCAATTAGCCAGAAAGGATGTCTCTAGGTATCCCTTCACATCTGAAATTCAGACCATCAGCTGAATTGTCACTGAGGGGAAAACAGACAAACAACGACACTCAACTACTGTTAAAACTGTATACTACACCTCCTCAAATATTACCATGTTCAGATCCCATATAGGGCACTCAAATGCCTAGGAAGAACTGTAAAATCTTTACAAGAAGTTTCATTTTTTTATCAGACACTGTTTTCTCACTTATAACTATTCAATATATCTCATTCAAAATAATTTTTTTGTCAAAACTTTGTAAAGTAATATGTAATTTTATACAAAGGATTGGAGGGGAAAACAGAAAATAAGAAAAAGAAAAAGCTAGTGCTGCCTGAAGAGTAGGAGATAGCTCGTGCTTGCTATAGTTTATTCTTTAACAATTTGTGCCTTCGAAACAGAGCTGGCATTATTACTGAGGAAATCATGCTGATTTAAGAATCGGAAGAAAATTTTTGCCCTGCTCAAACACAGTTTCTTTTTCCCTGACTGCGACAAATAGCCATTAACAGCCAGAGCACTAATTAGCAGTTCCAATACATTACTATTGTTCTGGTGCCCCCCAATGGTCACCAGGCTTTACTACCAGCTGCGACTTGAAAACCTCTCGGCAAAGCTGTGCTCCAGATGTGACCCCCCAAGCGCTCGTGGAGCTCTTCGGCCGCTGGGCCTGAGCCCTGTCAAAGCAACCGACACTGCAGAGTTACCACTCGTGTTATCCATAGCTGGGCATCCAGGGCTGGTCCTCCAGCCAGGTACTGACCACCAGCCCTGACCAGTTCCAGAGAACTCTTCAGCAGCTCCAGCAGTGAGCCCTCAGGTCAGCTCAACTGCCTCATAGCAAAAACTAACCTGATTCACAAACACAGATACTACATAGAGTCAGAATTGTTTGGGTTGACCTTTCAAGGTCATCTAGTCCAACACCCCTGCAATGAGCAGGGGCATCTTCAACTATGTGAAATTGCTTAGAGCCCCATCTAACCTGACTTTGAATGCTTCCAGGGATGGGACATCTGTAGAAATCTACATTATATTAATCAAACAAAGACATCATTCAACAGCCAAGACATGGATACCCAGCACTGGCTGTGTCTTCCCACCCCTTCTCATTACACACACACTAAACTCATACATCCACAGTCTCCAACTCATACAACAACCAGTTTTGCACATCCTGTCAAAACTCACCACCAAGGGGGGATGCAGACCCAGCATGATAATACATCTTCATTTCCAGCAATATTGCGACACAGAGAAATTACTCATTGGTCTATAAATCAGCACTTCCTCCTGTGAACTGATCAAAACCTGACATGCTCACTGCAGCCTAAGGAAAAGGATAGCCACAATCACAAAGACTGTTTCAAAAGTCCTCATTTCCAAAAAAACTTCAGGTGGAAAAGAGAGATGAAAGCTTAAAGCTCTTTAAGAAGAGCTTAGATAGCCAAAAGCTGCAATCCTTCAATCAAGAAAGAAGACAGCTTTATCTAAAAGCCCATCCCATTTATTGGCAAAAGGGAAGATAGCAGAGCAATATTTAACAAGTTGAAAGAGGGAAGCGGATCAAATAGCAATCAATACAAATGTGACATGAAGAAAATTTATCAGAAGGAAAAGAAAACCTTGACTGGCAGGACTAAGGAAAGAAGAAACAGTTTAGTATGTACATTAGGGATGAGTGAAACCCTAGCCATGGTTAAATCATTAAAAATGCAAGCAAGGCAAAAGTTCTCACTAAGCTTTCAGTTTCTCCTGGGAAGGATTCCTACTACAAATCTGATGAACTTTGTAAGTCATCAGCAGCTATTGGGATCTTAGAGATACAGTGAAGGCAAACTTTTAGGTCTGCAGGCCTGGGTGGCTTGTGAGGTTAAAAATGGGTCACTGAATCTGTGGATAATTTTAAAGGATACTAAGGAAATTTCAGAAAACAAGAACTGGTATTAGAAGTGGTAAGGAGACAGACCTAGTGAAATAAGGATGCTTAAGTCAATATGAACATGAAGTTAAAACAGAAACACTTATACTGGATTTAATTTAAGAGTTAAAGGGTAAGAATACATAGAAATGCTAAAATTGATAGGAAAAGATTCAAAATGTAGGTTTTTGTGTTCAGTTACATTTATATATTTGCCAAATACCACTTTTTTGGGTCAACCCACCTTCATTATTTTGCTGATATTACAAGTTTTCTTGATGATTTACTTTCACTTAGAGTATTAATAAGAAAGCCTTACACAAGCTATTTAGATGAAAAATAGCAGGAATAATTCACACAAGAATAGCACAAAAAATAGGAAGACACAACAGCAATACAGTAGAACTAAGTAAGATTTGAATAACTAGCATATCTCCACATGTAGGAAAAAAGGGCATCAATCAAACATTGCTGTTAGTGAAGCTCCACAGAGACCAGGATTAACCTTGATGCTGATCCTCACTGTTGGTTTTCTGAAAGTCAATAAATGACAGCTGACACCATTTGCAAGTGGAGACTCGCAAAGTTAAAAAAACAAGGAAAACAAGCCATTGAATAGACCTGGAGTGCTCAAACTCCCTCTGGCAATGACTTTATTGCAGTCAAAAAGTAAGTTGTGCATGTAGGAAAAAAAACACAGACAGCTCAAAAAGGATGACTGTCTTAAAAACAGTGACTCTGAAAAGACTGTAGCAGTCGATTACAAAACAAAATTCATATGAGCTTCCAGGTCACATATCAGAAACCAAAAATCCTTTCTGACAAGCAACAGACTTCTCTGCAATTGTTTTCACTCTGCACTTGAGCCAAAACCAGCTTTAAAAAGTTCTGTCAAGAGGAAGACTACAAAGTTTTGTAATTAGGTCATTTATGCGGATGCTTTAAAAAAAGTCAGGGCTGTTCTTAAACCCAGATTCTAGGACCACTGGTTAATCTGGGAAGTCAGTCTGTTTTCCACAGGCAAATAGGAAAAAAAAAACCACCCAAGATATCTTGACAATTTATTTTGTTCTTAACATAGCCATTTATACACACAATAAAACTTTTCAGCATTCATCATCACTATACATATATTTTACAAAGCTTCCCAAAGAAATGAAGCTGAAGCAAAAAGTTAATATGATCCACGATTTTATAAACAAGGGCACAGGCATTAAGGAGGCAATTTTATCTCCACATGCAGTAGAAGAAACACAGGTTTATAGCAAACAGCACATAGTTCAGACATTCTCTCTTTTTTAACAGTAATGAAAAATGGGAAGGATGATGATGAAAGCCACAGAAATGATTCAATGGCTAATGAAGACTTAAAGATGCTAATTTATTTAGTTTATAAATATAAGAATGAGAAGTGACTTGATGATAGTTTATGAGTATGTGAAAAGGCAAAAACAGATTAAAGAAAGCAATTCTAGTGCAGAAAGGCATTTTTCACCACAGTTTCTCCACCCTTCTCAGTTAATCTCATTTCGTACAGAAGGCTAGTTAGCCTGAAAGAAGGTGTCAAGGAAAATGATAGTTCTACCATTCTTTTATGTTTTCCCATCACGAATAAATGCTTTTAACAGAAAATGTGCTCATACAAAAGTCACTGGGCTACCTAGAAAAGAGTTCCCAAAATATTTATCTGGTCAGGTAATTCCTTCTGTCCTTAACGTCTTTTTGATCATAGGCTTCAGTTTTACGGCTAGCTGCAAACCAGACACAAACACATAAATTAGTTTACTCACTTATTTTCATAAGTCTCGTGCAGCATCTTGAAGCCTGTTAAACAATGGGTAATATGTTTTTGTCTGGCAGACACAATTCAGTTTAAGTGTACTTTTAAGGGGGAAAAGGTAAAGCTAGCTGATGTCTCCTCAGAGATCTCTGGACTGACTGCAGTTGATTCATCTGGTTTGCCCAAAAGAGGGAAATGGGAGCGGAACTGCTCAGAAACATCTCTCCCAGCACACCTGGTCTCTTCAGAGAGTGAGAGCACAAACACTGTATGGGTAAAAAGCTGCAGGATGCAGTGGAAAAGGACCAAAAAAAAAGAAAAAAGAGGGGAATGGTAGGGAAAATACAGTAGTTTCATTGCTCTTTAACAGAGAGCATGCTTTCTAGTGTAGTACCTGCACTCCAATTCTAATGCCAAAAAAATCAACTAAAAACAACCAAAAAACCAAACCAAAACACCCAAAACAAAACAAACAAAAAACCCCAACAAAACAAAACAAGAAAACCGAACAAAAAAAATACAACTCAGCATCTTTTGAACTACCAGGAACAAAGTAAGAACACTACCATAAACTATGACTTTTCACAAACTCTACATAAGCTGCACAACATAAGCGGAAGAGTAAAGCCATAAATGTTTCATTTATACTGTAAAACAACTACTAAACAATTCCTTGATCAAATATTTGTAATCTGGATAAGTTTGTACTTCTTTTCCAGTAATGTTGCATTTACCCTATTGCCCACATCCTTTGCAACTCCACCCCACACAGGAGTTCCCCACTTACACCTGACATGACAAATACCATGAAATATTTCCCCAGATAGCCTAACTCAATGCTGAAATTGTCACCCATGTTTCAGACAGACCACAGTTTACGTTTCTTGTGAGGTAAAATATACTGTTATTATACTGTTAGGCAGCTGCTGTTTTCTGGCTGATAAGGCAGAAAAAATATCTTATTTTCCATGAAATACATAGTAACTAATGATGTAGCAGTCCATTAATTAAGGGTGAAACTGAGAGATTTTATTTTCCTTCTGTCCAATTTCCTATAAAATGACCAAAATTAAAAAAAACCACTGTGCTATTTAGCTTGTAATCACTACTATTGCACTACAGTCGATTCATTGTTATTATTAATTAGACATGCCAAACCCAACAGAATGCTAGAAGACACTTAGTTCATTCAGAAACCGCAGCAGGTACCAGCTGGCAGGGCAGAACAGTCACAATGCCACCAGAAATAAATATGTAAGTCAAAGAAACTTTGCTGTGTAGCATAGAAATGGTTCATTTTAAAAGTCACTACCAACTGACCACACTACCACTCATTATTCATTCGTGAGATTGTTATGTAGTCCACCTGCAATTTCTGATGTTCAAGTACCTTTATAAGATATCTAAAGCATTCAGAAAAGGTCCTGTTGCCACACCCTTGCAGAGGGAGGGGCAGCACTTAACACAGTGCCAAAAGGGTGGTGGCTTCTGTTCCACGTTACAGTTCGGCTATGTGCAAAAGCAAGAAAAATCCTACACTAACAATTAAACAACTGCTAAGAATAATTTTTGTTCAGCCATGCTTTTTGCTTTCACTCTCAATGAGATTCATCCTGTGCAAAGGACCAATGGGTGGGGTAGACATTACTGTTATCTTACATGTACCCTTCAGCATTAAAATACCAATTTTTGGAGAGGTTAAGGAATATGTACATCAGGTATCAAGTCAGTGGCTCTGCTAGGCAGGCCCCTCATTGATCCCTAGTGCACCCTAAAATGTTCACTGCAAGTGCTCACCTAAAAATCATCCATTAATCTCTCATTTGTATTCCTCAGTCATCAATGTCATTCTGTTCAAACTCCCCCTGTAAAACAGATCCTCTGAACTGCATACCGAAGTCCTCACAGGGGCAGGGAGCCACAGCTTGGACAGCTGCAGGAAGGCAGCTCTAGGAGCAGCTTACAGGTACAAGGTGAAACAATGTGTGAAACCATGATGTCCTTGAGGAGCACCATTTGCCACCGTGAGATGGGACTGATCTGGGCTGCAGGGCTATCTCAGTACTCCAACCCTGAGGGCTCCAGATCAACCAGCATGCCCCACCAGCCCAGTTCTGCTACAGCCCTGGCACAGGGGCCCTGGGATACTCACTCAAGAAAGGTCCAAGAGTCTCAATATGGCCAGGCTTCCCACAGTTTCATTCCAAGTCTTTTTCTCTGTCAGGCTGTTGCAAAAGTCAACCTTCCCTCCACCACCTTCACACATGAAAAAAATGTATCCCCTGGGCAAACCACAGAGCAGCAAGTCCACAAAACCCTTCTGTGACTGCTGCTTTTCTGAGACAAAACTATACAGCCTCCCCATATCCCCACAATACCACCTGTGCAGCTCCAGGGTTCCAAATTATTGCTTTTCCACCACCAGGAGACCAGTTAGGATCCTTCAGAGAGCCCCTGAGGCTTCTGATATGAAAGGAGTAAATTTAGAACTGGCAGGCAGATCAGCTTCACAAACCCAGAGACCATGTTGAGGGCCCCTGTGGGACCATTCTGCAGACACCCAGCACAGAGGGGAGATAGCCGTGAGTCAAGTGTACTGGAGATACTCTGAAATGCTAATGTCTCTGAATTACTGTTTTTCTCATTTACAGAAAATTAGGAGGTGGAAGGGGTAGAAGAGGGAGTTTCTTGTTCCCCCAAATGTCAGATAAAATAATTTAAGTCAGTGCATTAAAATATGGTTACCATTTGTTATGAAAAGAAAAGATGATAGGGGAAGGAGACAGCTTTTTTCAGGTAAAAACTGAGCACAGAATGAAGCTTCTAGTGACCCCAGGACTCCAATACTTAGACATTCCCAGAATGCTTCAATTATTGAGTTCCCCTGTGATATATACTGGGTTTCATTTTGATCCACAGGCTATTAAACATGATCTATGATACTTTCATAAAAGCTCTCATTTGGAGTTCAACCTGTAGCTCGAACTTTTTTTCTTCCATCATTGGTTATTAATGTGCACACAGAACTGAGAGAGCAGAATGAAGTGCTGCACAGATATGCAGGAGCACAGTGTTGCTATATAAGAACACAGTCTATAGGGTCAAGCAGAACTGTGTTGAGTGTCTTTAAACTCTGCTTTCTTATTAAAAGCAGTCTTCTTCTTCACAGGCAGGCACAAAAGGCCATTTAAAATATTGGTCAATATGTTCTAACTCCAAAGTTAATCAAAAAAAGAGTAATTAGTCCTATTTAAGCAGAGGAAAATACATGCTGTTTGGGCAAACAAGTACTATGTAGTAAGGAATCTGGATGCAGTAGCTGAAACCAACAAAATATATCCAAGAGTATAGTAATTTGCCATAGCTCAATGAAAATTTGACTGTAAATAGGGCTAAGAATGAATACTGTATTTTTGTTAAGGAAGAAACTATGTATTTAGAGGTTACCATTTAGTGGAAAACAGGTTTGTGAGGAATAACGTTGTGTTTGCTTTTGGAGGGTTATGGGTTTGGCTGAGCTGAGAGAGCTGAGACTGTTCAGTCTCGAGAAGAGAAAGCTTGGCGGGATCTTATCAATGTATATAAGCACCTGAAGGGGGTACAAAGAAGATAGACCCAGGCTCTCATCAGTGGTCCCCAGTGACAGGACTAGAGGCAATGAGCACAAACTGAAATATTCGAGGTTCCCTCTGATCATCAAGAAACACTTTTTCACTGTGAGGGTGATCAAACACTGGACAGGTTGCCCAGGAAGGTTATGGAGAGTGTCCATCCTTGGAGATATTCAAAAGCCTCCTGGACAACCAACTCTGGGTGTCCCTGTTTGAGCAGAGACCTTGGACAAGATGACCTCCAGAGATCCCTTCCAATCTCAGCTGTTCTCTGACTCTGTTAACAAGGTTTTCCTAAGAATATAGTTCCTTCAGTAATACTATGCATTATTACACCTTCTCCCTTTTTAATCATAATTTGCTTTTATATGGTCCCAATATGTAAATATGTATTCATATACACGTGTGTCCATAGGCACGCACATACATTTACATTCTAATACTGTATATGAACAATTCTAAAAAGTCTCCCAGTGTTACATTACAAAATACAGATTTTTTTCATTTCTACAGTAGTAATGAACAAAAGTGCAATACTATTCTGTGTGGCAATGTGACTCCAAGAAAAAAGTACTTATTTTTATCATGCTATTGGGAAATGATGAAAGGATGGCGTTAAAGTGATCTGAATGAGGAAAAAAAAAAGAAGTGATAAACTCCTATATTCCTTGTAAATTCCCTTTGGCTTCCTATAATCAGAAAATAGTTTAATATTTACTCTTTTAAAATGTCATGGAGTTGACTTAGTTTTCAGATTAGCTTTTTCAATTCTGCACAAACAGAGAGAAAAGTTTTCTGAGCTATGTCACAAACTGCCTGCTTAATTTATATGAATTACACCACTTTCATTTATTCCTCCCAAAAATTCACTTTTCTGGAAAGGAAATGGAATTGTTTTACTCTCCTGGTCTTTCTACAGTCTAAGAGACACTTAACAATGGATGTAAAGCTTCCACTGCTCTGGGTAACAGCCTGTATCTGTTTGAAAGCCATACAAATTAAATAGTACTGTCTTTGTTCACACAGAAATAGCAAGGAACATTTATGCAGTGCTTAAGCACCCTTTAGTCAATTGAATCTGTGACAATAAAGCAGAGAGTGCAGTCCCACTGAAACCCCACAGCCTCTGTAGATCTTTCAGTTAGAAAATGAGACTTTTTAGAAGCTTCCTGTATATAAACAGAAAGATTTATTATGTGTGAAACTCTTAATGCAAAGGTTTGAAATCAGCTTGGTTTTTTCCTATATCTGAACTGAAAGTTAGAATGACCCTTAGGTGTAGTGAGGCAGCCTGCAAAAATTTTAAGATACTGGACAAATGGAACCCATACTTTCCTTGTAAGAAGGGGAAATATACATCATTATTATAGGTGATTTGCTTAGGTCCTGAAAGAATAGTCATGTTAACTAACTCACCCTTGTGAGATCGACTTAAGTACCATACTTAACTTGTGGCCATACAGGTCCTAGTTCCTGGGCTAAATAAGGTATCTTCACAAAGCATTACATACTGCGATGAAAACACATCTTGCATTGATCTCCCTGGAAGGTTTGGTCCTTTACTTTGAATCCGTAAATCCCTCATGATTTTATTTCCTAACAATATTTCTTTCCACTTTGTCTATTGTCCCCAGCTTCATTTCACGTCATTACGTATATTATCACATGGAGAAATTATCCTTAAAAGGATTTCAAGCAAGAAATTACTAGTGTGAAATCTACTTCATCTCTGGAGACCTGAGCAATCTTGCTCTGCAGGTGGCTTGGAGAAGACAAAATCCTTGTTCGACTTGAATGCAACATATGGAGTTGCAGCAGGCTCCCTCCCTACAGCTTTGATCATTTCTGTAGGCTGAGCACTAGGGATCAATAGACCTCAGTCCCCAGTGGGCCTTGAACATGCACAGCTCAGTGTTAAGTCCTTGAAAAAAGTTGCCCTGCATTCTCATCTGGTAAACTATACAGCATTAATGTCATTGGGGTTTCTTCCCTTTGTTCCCAAGAACAGAAATGTAGTTTTAGCAGCTGAGCAACAGTGCTCTTAATACAGAGGGGCTTTGCTGCCAGAAGTGTTGTTGCTGCTGGATGGGATGTAAATATTATCAGTTAAAGATAACAGTTAAATTAAGTGGAGGGTTATTTACTGATGTTAATTTGCCTTTTTGCCTCAATTGTCTATTTGCCTCAATTGAAACAGTACCACTGACCTAAAATATGTGAAGATTTCTGCATGAATAGGACTGCTTTTAACTGAAGACCAAGTGGTAATACACATCCCTGCAAAGTGAGTCTGGATATGGGACAAAGTAGAGAGCTAGAACAGAATATCTACGACTGTCTTATCATGAATTCCTACAATAACACTTAAAACTGTTTTAGAAAGCATGGGCTGGAAGCAGTTCACATCTGTGTCTTATCTTATTCCACAGATTACAACACAGTCATACAAATATACCTCTGTTCTAGGCCCATAAATGTATCTGATATGCCAGTCATCCCATAAAAAAGCAAGTGTGAGATCAGGTCAGTCTCTCCCACCACTATACATAGCTGAAAGTCAAGCAAATGTACAACCTCACCAATGTAAAACAGATACTGAAGTGTTCCTAACACCTGCGTCTAATGCTAAGGTTAAATAGACACTTTTAGCATAAAATGCATTGATTCCTACTTCTCCTGAGGAAGACCAGTCAATTTGGCCCCTTAGTCTGGCACTACTACTTCAGTATTCATGAAAGAATAAATATAACAGAGAACAAAGACATGAATTCCAGCTATGTGCATATATGCAGTGAGAAATGAAAGTATTCTACTTCAAATTAATTTTTTTTAAAAAGCATGTTAATTTTCTGTTCTTATAACTTAATGAATGATACAGTTAAAATAAAGTCATGTTGAATATCTTGTTTAATTAACAGCCACAGTCACTTTTGTACTGATGAGTTATATAAAAATGCATAAAAAGCCATCTACTAAAAGAGAAAGTGTGCAAATTCCTCTTTAACAAGGTACTGAAACACCACTATAATTTTTCTCTGCTATTATGCTACCCTGTACTGTTCCTTCTCATTTATCAAAGCTCAGACCTCTCTTCTTAAAAATAACAGTCATTTATATGCAGCCAAACTACAAAAATTATATTCATCTACTGCTATATATGATGTAGTATTAGCTGCGAAATAAAAGATGTTTTTACTTTAACTAATTAATGCTTATTTTATTATTAAATCTCTGAGCATCACCTTCTGTTGAGGAATGGTCACACTGCAATGTAAGTCTTGGTTATTATCGCATTACTCATCTTGTGGCTTCAGTGCTTGTTGTGCGTTTCTCCCCTAAGGTTCCTCCCTGCAGCCCTGCCTCCACTAGGCCTCCTGATCCCACCTCTCCAAGAATGCTGCACTTCTGCCTCTCTTGAACACAACACTGAGAATTCAGCGAGGTCCACTGAATCAGGAGATCTTCCCACTCTTTCTTCCAGAAGCCTGTGAAACAGAGGTCTAAAACAGCACACAGCATGCTGAGGATTTAATGTTAGATTCTTCTGACTTGTATTTATAAACTAGTGCAGCCAAGCAAGGATCCTGCCCCCGCTTAGGTTCCTCTTCCAGAGAATGAAGTCTTTCCCAAGGGTGCTTCTGACTGCAGCTTGCCTAAGTCATGATTTGGGAGCTCCCCTTCCTATTCTCCATGTTAAAGACAGAGAGAAATTGTGCCAATTCCCCAAGCAGCTTCCTTGGTTAACTCCCTCATGTCACATGAGATGAATCTGAAACTTGTGTCGATCTTGAAGATTTCCCTGACAAACCAAATTTCTTCAAATGACCCCCTTGGAAGTCGCCATCTGATATGCTGAAATTACAATCACCCCACTGGAAGGTCTTTCTTTTAGACCTGCCAAAGCAATCTCTCCCACTTCTAGGTTCTCCTATCCCGCAGTCCACCATGGATTTGTAGGATGCTTTAAGAGAAAGCAAAAAGATTAAGGGATGGCACTACTGAAGTCTAGGCAGACAACATCCACAACCTTTCCCCAATCCCCTAAGCGGATCATCCTGTCAGAGAAGCCAATGATTTAGCCAATCTAACCCCCGTATACTTCTGTGTAAATCTGACCATTGATCTTCCTGTCTTTTGATGAAGCCCTCCAGTGAAACTCATGTCAAAGAGAGCTGTATGCTAGAGGCAGTAGGCTACTTGCTGCCATAAAAATAACCATGTAAGAAAAGCTCACAGAGACATGCCTCTCTCTTTACTCTTCAAACACGCACATTAAAATATTGTTTAATTGTTTTCTTGTTCAAGTGCAAGAAAAACTCAAAGTGTAGCACACAGGGATGGATGCCAGCAAATCAAGTAACATTTTGCACAAAAATTCCAAGTGGAAATACACTTGCAGTGACAGGTTTGAGACCTTCCTTATGCATAAACCTGGGCTTACTGCATTTAATATTGTGGTTGTAATCTACATAGTTTTAATCTTGTTCTTCTGAAATATAGAGGGCAAACTTCCCTACTATAACCAATTGGAGGTTGTGTTTTTTCTTCCCATTCAAACCTTGTACCCTAGTCAATAGGTATTTTGAATACATAAATACTCCTGAATCAGATCCTTGATTAGTTTTTTATTTATACCACAAAGACCACAAGATTCAGAGGTTGCCAAGGCAACACCTGTTCAACCTCCTTACATTTATGCTTTGATATGAAACCTCTCATTATATAAATGTATCACAACAGCAGTCAGCATGACAGGCTATTTTACAAATATGCCTTCAGATAACAGAAAGCTATAGCCTTCTCTTAAGTGGGAGGGAAGGGCAGGAATAAGGTTACCTTTTACTAAGGGAGAGGGAGGAGAGGCAAAAATGACATTCCAAGCTATATAGGATTTAGTATGACATTATATCCTGAGCCTTCCTGAGCCAATAAATTTTGTATTACATGGCCAAAAATCCTCAAAAGGGCAGGAAGGAAACAAAACAAAGCAAAAAGCACCAACCACATCACATGAGTAGAGTTTGAGACTGAGATGCTAGAGTTTCAAGTAACTGAAACCAACAACTGTGTATAAAAGCTTTACTGAACTACTGGAAATCTGATACTCCAGTATATGTTTTTTAGAACTACAGACAAGGCAAAGTTTAGCAAATCACGAAAGACTTACTAGGAACCTACTAACACTTTTCGAACCCTGATTTTGAGGTCTAATGTGGTACTTAGCAATATGCCACTACCCTTCTTTACTGAGCAGTATTCAATACGTCGTACTCTACCTACAGTTATGCTCCAGGATCCTTTGGCAAGGTCAGGCTCCTGCAGGAGGAGGGGTCTGCTAAAGATGGTTACTTCTGTGTCTTCTTTCAGTCTGCTAGACCACACTGAGTTTGAACAGACTACAAACTGATCTAAAATGCACAAGACACAGCTGGCTGCCTGGGTTAGCAACAGGATGGCAATAGAATAGTTCCATATGTATGGTTCCAAACTCTTCCTTGTGCCCTAGCACCCTCTGTGCTGCCAGGAGGCTTTCCAGACACAGTATTACTAACAATCATCTAATTCTGCATCATCTGCAGACACTTCAGCATAAGCTGAGAAAGCTGACTTTTGCAAAGAGAAGATTGTTACAAGAAACAATATGCATGGATATTTATAGGTATGGGAAAAGTATGAAAATCAGAATGGTATATGCTTGCATTTTTTTTTTTTTACTTCTTCCATCACTTCCATTTCCGGTCCATAATTACCAGTTCCACTTTTCTTACCATGATCCTGTGACTCACCGACTACCCTCAACAGCAAACAAAAGTAAATCCTGCAGTGTCACCAGTGGAAGAGGAGCAAAACTCCCACTGGGGGGCGCATCCAGCACTGGCAAAGCGACGACTCCTTCATCCCGTGTATGGTGTCAGCTGCAGGTTAGAGACAGTCGCCCCCAGACTGCAGCGACACAATAACACCCTTAACAGATACTTCTGGTTGGATCTAACAGCAGCCCCTCAATTACCACAGAGGGCCTGTTCGTACAGTTTCCACAAGAAGAAATCCCTCCTCACTTGTAAGGAATGCCACTGGAAAAACACCTTACATGGCTGGATCATTTATGAGTTATGCTCTCTGCTATGCCCTCAGACTGCTCCTAAATGTTCAGAGCATGGACTATCTTGGACCAGCCAAACGCATTCAAAGCCTTTCTAGTTACACTACACAGTCAATTCCTGTGTAATCCCAAAAGATCCAAGTGGTATCAGACTCTAGATGCACACAGAATTCCCAGTTTCACTGAGTAACAGCGTAACGTACTATTTATGCTGTTCTTTACTCTCCTCACAACCATGCCAATTCTCTTTCCATAAAGTGTTCAAGTGATAAGCCAGATGACCAACTAGTGTCTGTTCCAAATCCTTCAGACCACTCCTACTACCTTTCTGTTTAGAATGTAGGAGACTCTGAAAAATGAAAACTTTACACCTAAAATTCAGGGCCAGGCCTCAGAATTCAACACAAACAAACAGCCCACAACAACAACAAAAGACACATTTTATGTAGGACAGCAAGAAGGTATCATGCTGCAATCCAGTCAGTCCTGACACATTTCCACACAAATTAGGCCACGGAAACTGGAGAAGAGCCAGTACAGCAGAAAACCTTCAGGGTTATTTTGCATAGGACTATGCAAATTCTTCATGAAGCTGAAAAGCTGAAATCAGAACAATTTGCTTATCAATGTCCAGCAGAACTAAAACTCATCACTAACCTTAGAAGACAGCATGTTATCCTGAATAATACTGCTGAACAAGGAGTTGAATAAAATCAATTACTTACTGTAGGGATTTTTAAGACATGTATGTCCTTAATTATTGTTAGATATGCAGGTCAACAAAAAGGAAGATTGATTTCTGGCTAAATAGAGTAACTGTGACATTAAAATGTGATGTGAAAATACAAATTGTGAACGAAAGCATTGTAATCCTCATTTTAGTGAAATGAAGGGAGTGCTTACAGTCAGAAACTGGCACACCCTCATCTGTCCATCAATGGCATCCTGTAAAAACCTCTCCAGCCTTAATTCTCTTATCAGTCACACCTTGCTGATCAGGATGCATTCCTTCTTATCCAACAGTATATCTGCATTGACTAGTGTAATATAAAGACTATGTTGTTTGCATCAGCAATGTCAGAACAAATTGATGTTAGCTGGAAAAGTCATGTCAGTCTTATCATTTGTGACCCAGTGCTGTCATCTCATCTCCTCATTGATATGTGTTGTGCCCCAAACTGGCCCTCAGCATCCAAATACAAGATAACCGAAGACCTATCCCTGTAGAGAACGAGGGAGGTGAAATAACATGTTTTAGTTGTGAAACAAGCTTACTTCTGTAATGTCAAACTACTTCCCAGCAGTGTCTAAAATAACACAACTAACAATCATCATTTGTTGTTTCCTCTGGGAGAGAAATTTGTGCCATTCAGTGCTCTCCTTTGCTAGGGAGTTTTGGTCTGTTTCGTGGTAGGTACTTTTTTCCAGGCTTTTGTGGGGAAAAGGGAAATAGGTTATGTTTTAGGATTTGTGGTTTCTCTATGTTTCATCAGAGGTGATAAAAGAATCAAGAAAATATAACTTTGCCCACAAAAAGAGTGGTTGAGATCTGCAGCAGTGTTGAGTCCTGCAGAGAAAAGGCACACAAGCTTCTTTCCCTCCAACTTCTCTACCACAAAACACTGGCTAGAAAATCTGCATTTCCAGCATCAATCTATCTATATGGTACATAAAATTAAGCCAGGTGTCTGTTTCCTACCCTGACTGAAAGAACCATAGAGCAACAGAGCAAAGAGCCAGTAAGTTACACTCAATAAACCACTCAAATATATGTGCTCAAAGTCATTTGTTGTGCTTCATCCCTTCCCTCCTCAGTCGCCTCTGTAGCATACAAAAAAATCCAACAGTGACAGTTGCAGCTTTATTTCTTCTGTGCTTTCTCATTGCTCCTTCCCAAATCCACACTCCTCCATGCAGAGAGGAGCTGTTACACCGCTCTGTGTGTATGTGTATACACACATCACATTCATACACACGCCTTCCCCTCTAAGGAGACGAAGGGAAGCCCCATATGAAAGAATCATAACCTGTCCATGCTTTGTGAAAGCATGGCTAATGCAAAGCCCTTGCATCCATCCTGTGGCTATGTATGGCTTTGTACTACAGCAGTATACTTGCCACAATAATACAGGCAGGCTTAAAGAAGACCTTTCCCTTAAAAACAATAGCCTCCAGCATAAATTGAAAGCAATTCCTGTGAGAGGTGCTGAAATCAGAGCAGATGTTAAAGGATGTATAAATAGTATGTATAGATAATAAGCATACCACATGCAAGCATGCATATGGTATACACATCTATGTTCTAGTTTAATTTTCCAGTAGCAAATTCTAGGAAAAAATAAATACAGAGCACCAAAGCTCTTCCAGAGATGAGCAAACAGTGAATTAAATTCACTTCCTCACAGAATATCTTATTCAGTAAAACACAATACCACAATGTCTAGTGGCTTCTTAATTAAGTCTTAACTAATGATTTCCCCACTGGTAGCTTCAAAATTTTACTGCTGGTTTGGGTTTTTTTTAAGGTGTTTATGATTTCTTATCAGGGTGGCAAAGAGTTACCAAACTCTAATCAGTGAAGTTATTCCCACTGTATTTTCCCCTTGTCTTCTTGTTGTCATTTATGTTTGACATCAGAAATATATTCTTTAGCACTTCCTTGCTTGCATTATCATAGGTTATCATAGATAAGGCAAGCCAAGTTCCAAGGACAGCACTAAGTATATGAAACAGGCAATGAATTGTCTGTCTAGACAAGAGATGCAGACAATGCTGTTCCTCTTCTCAATTCTGCCAGCTGCTAACGGCTTTGATAATAAGCTGAATACTTGTAAATGACTACACCTCTTACATTAAGAAAAAAATAATTAGCTTTGTCTAAACAGAGAAAAAACTTAAATCATACCAACATCTATTTAAGGCTTAAATCTCCATTCTACTCAGGTTATGAAGTTGAGCAAGGCCAAGGACCATACTTACCTGGCACACAGATAAATCAGTAAGTCTCAGGTAACACGTGACACTCACCTGGTGCAGCTTTTGCCAAAATTCGGGTCCATCCTCCACTGTCCTTAAGCATGGTGGAATGTACCAAAAGCAGACGTTTGCATACTCTGGCTAAACAAGAGAACAAGTGATTGCTTAGAAATGTAATAAATAGGATAGGGATACACGTATTACAGCTTGTCAAAGAGAATTTTTGTCACCATTTAACACTTGCACACCTAGTCATTTTTCTACTGAAAAACACCAACCTCCTTTTATATCATAGAGCACACTATACAGTCCTGTAGTTAATTATGACTTTCTCAATTTCCACATTTCATAAGAATGTCAGGACTCCTTGCAGGATATGTGCCATATCATGCCATATCCTGAATGCATTTTGTCCAATATCTAAGCAGGCCTTTTGAGCAATGACTGACACTCCATATTTCTGTTTCCCTCTAGAGAACTCTTGCCTCTAAAGTCAGCAGAGAGTTAGCTGCTAGGCTCACAACAAAAGCGTCTCTTCACCATGCATTACAAAATAAGGCTTCTTATGCTTATGAGATTCTGTATCGTATTTGATTGAGAAAATGTTCCCAGCAGAACGGTCTGGGGTCTCCATTCATTTCCTGCTAATTTGGAACAATTTTTGTTATTTTACCTGTACAGAGAGCAATAGTGTGAGGAATAGATATGCCTTCTAATCCTACCCAACACAACCCATAAAACCACTACGTCAATCTTGATCTACACTATTTGCAACACAGTATTCAACTGGCATCTAAATTATAACATGGATTATGACCTCACACACCCCTCTCCTCTCCCACATGCTATCCTCATTGGTACTAGTTGAAAGAAAAAGAGAAAAAGTTGAGAGCTTGGAGCTGAGTCACACCGTCTCTTTGCCCCACTGTGAATGCAGCCACTATTATAATCGCAGGCAGTCTCCTGAACGAGGAGAGCCCACCAGCTGAGACATGTTCTTTCAGGAAGGGGCACTGAGAGCTGCTCATATCATTTTCCGCTTCACTTCAAAGAATGCATTAAATACAATTTAATCATCAAGAAGAATATCATTGTCAGCAGGAACAAAGCTGCAAACCTGCCGTGTGCTGCCACTGAATGGAATAAAGCTCAGCTCTTAAAGTCCCATTTCTTTCCCCAAGGAGCCTGCATTGAGTACACACAAAAACACAGATCCTGAAAAGGCAGTGCCTTCCTCATAAGCACAAGCACTAGCTCGCTGTTACAGGGTTTATTTTAAAACTATTTAAAATCAGATGGCAGGATTAGACAGATGGCATATATTACCATATTGCCACTGCCTATATTGCCTTCTTGATTATCTCAGTTTCTTTTCACACATCAAATATATCATCCCCCTCTGAAAATACCATTCATCCTAGAAAACTACCCCCAGCCATGCTTCACACTCTATTTCTGGTTATCTTGTCACAGTTCTTATCCAAGCAGGTAAGCAATTACACCACAGAAGAGCTCAAGATGACTCAAGCACAAGTGGCATTTTCAGGCCACAGAGCAATTCTCATTACAGGTTTTTCCTCACGGTATGTATCAGAGGATCATCTTCCTAAGCTTTTTGTCTGAAGTCCAACTTACTTTTCAGCAAAGGGCTCACATGATTGGGCTTAGCTGCCTGAGGGCAGTCTTTCTTTGAAGTCTCGTTGCTTGTCCCCCTGCACTCCTGAATTTTTTTTTCTTAATCCTTGCTCAGCTTCCTTCTCATAGTCCATATTATAGCACTCCCTTCAATCCCACTTTTAATTCAGGTGTCCCATTCCTGCAGGAACTAAACAGCAGTGTCTGCTCTAACCAAAAGTTCTCAGGTCCAGGTTCTCTGCTAAGCTCTATAATAACAAGAACCTGACAGCTTTTAACAGATTTGCCACTTACTAACCTTATCATTCACTGCTGACCTAAAATTCCTCAATCAATTAGCAGTTTTCAAGGTTAAAAAGTTTACATTGTATGAATAGTATATAATATTTTCTATATTTTTTGTTTCATCCAGCTTAAACTGGAATGCTCATGGTGACATTTACTCTATTTCCCATCCTCCCCCATGTACTCTTCCTCCTGATGATACATACCCAACTGTCTTTCATACAAGTACACTTCCAATAATGCAAAACTTCTTTTTAAAAAATGACAGGTCTTTGCAACATCCCCAGATATTAGCCTTATTAACCAAAATGCTGAGGACAGGTGGAAAAAGAGTGCTTCACTCTAAACCCTTTACTCACTCTCCCATAAATAAGATCATCAAACAGGTAATAACCTGACAGGTTTAGTAAAGATGAATGAAGTTTTTATGGAAAAAAATACGGACTTTAATGATGAAAAGTCCATTTTTATGATCAAAATATTTTTCCATCTAGCATACAGTCTTATCTGTAAGTCTAGCAAGAACTGTTTTTTTGCAGTCAGCCTCTTCAGTTTCACAGGAAAGTGCTCCATCTCTACCCCCTGAGGCAATACAGGACCAGAAGCTAGGAAAACAGGGTGAGTGATGGTAGGGAATACAGAGCATGTGATGTGCATTCAATCATATCTTTGGATCTCCAATACTTACATTTATTAAATTATATCCTTCAAATACAAATTGGTAACTGACTAGAAAGAATAAAATCAAACAATACACACTCCCCACCAATAACATCGACAGTTCAGTTCCCTTTTCACTTACCTCAAAAAGAAGCTGGAATCCCTCTCTTTTTTTAATTTCCTCCACTAGATATCTGTAATTTAAAATGCAGTGGTTTAAAGCATGGAACAAAACAATAGACAGAAAACAATAAAAAAGGTCTTTAACATTTTGGGGGGTTTTCTTTTTCTTTTTTTCACACTAAAGAAACCACAGAGTTAAACCTCATTTCTACCTGCTGTGAAAATGCAATAGCTATCAGTTCCTGGAAATAAATGAAGGCTACAGCCAGCCAAGGAGTATTGAGAAGAAGCCAAATTCTGTCCTCAGGCACAGATTTTCAACACAGCCACATGGCACAAATTGATCCTATTTGCATCAGGTTGTGAACTTTCCCAATGCAAATTTCCATTGATGCTGCTCTTTACAAATTAATCCCTCCATCTCTTCTTCTCAAGTGCCGATTCTGTGTTGCCATGTTATTTCATAATCACCCTGACACCCTTTGCATTACTACTATTACTGAAACCTCTTAGGTTGGCCCAGAATTGCAAAGTTTGAACATACATGAAGCTCAGCAATTTTCCCAGTCCTGCCCTTGTTCCACACTGTACACAGCAGTGCACGTTTCCATTCTGTGAGCCACTGCTTATGGATAATAATCCCTGGACATCCTATGCTAACATACTGAAATGAGAATTTCTTTTCTCTCTCAGATGTCAAGCATGAAAAACCCAGAAGTCTTCAATGGGAAGATGGGTTTGAATCAAAACTTTGGATAAAAACAGCTTCATTTTATAGAAAATTTTTAAAACATGACCTTAACTTTGCCATGGCACACATCACACAGGAATTCTGAAGCAAAAAGGACATAGCTGGGACTTCTCTCTTTATTCTCCTCCCCTCAAAGCCTTCTGAAGGAAAACCCCAAAGAATTCAACTCAAATTCACACAGCTTTTCCATTTTAACAGAATTTTAGTCTTTTACATGAAGATTTTGCTGTCTAACAATAATAAAACTGACATAGTTAAATTATTATTTTGCATAGATCTGTTCCTCTGTTGCATTTACTAATCAGCATCTTCCTGCCTGCAGCTGCATTACTCGTCAGACTAGTTATTCCTTTATCCACTACTTGAGGAAGAAAAATATTGTCAAAATAACCCCCCCTTGGACCTATCCACATGCCTGAAACTTGACCCCATGGGGACACCTATAGCGCAGTTGTATCTGCAACGCCTGCTATTCAGCAGACGTGCTACAGAAACAGGTTAGCTAGGGAAGCAATCAACAATACCCAGATGGCATACATTTCTCAAAACAGCACACTGGGAGTTGTCATGCTGTTTGCCATTAACAAGTACTGTGCCTGTGACTCATTACCCCTTAACACAGCCAAGGATCGCTGTGGTGGAGGGAGAGCCAGTTTCCACAACACTCAGCTCTAGGAGCTGCCCTGTGCACTGTTGAGATGTTCCCTCTCACTGTAACAAGTCAAGGTTCTGGGTCATTTCTGTCAAGACCTTTCAGACCCTACTGTGTGCAGTTGTTTGTTATCCAGCTGTTAGTGCCCACACTACGACTTAGGTAGAAAGAGGAACATGATGAAAGGCAAGTAGGAGGGTAAGTATCACATGAGCACGTTGGGGGGAACCTGTTTCTGTAGGGTAATTGTCTTGGGTAAAACAAGTTCAGTGCTTTTGTCCTGTTTATTAGAAGATACTTGTTTGTCCCATAAAACCAATCAGTAATATCAGCAGCTTATTCACAAGACAGCTGCCCTCAACTTATTTTTTCTTTAATAAATCATGAAAGAGAAATCTATGCATTATCACTGATTGTTGTTTTTTTTCTTTTGAGGTCTTGAATTGTTAGACCAATTTCATAATGCTTGATATCTTTCCCTCTTACCACAAGTGCCTTTTTTTTAATACCACTATCTGACATAGGCCATCTGACGATGGTCAGGTTCACAACACCATCAATCATATTCTTAACTACACTGCCAATAGCCTAAGAAGGCAGCCATTAGAAAATCCATCGCCCATGATTTATCTTGCTAGGACCATTTGATGGCAGTGGACCAATTTACTCTGTGCATCTTTCCACAGTTGACAATGAAGTTTTATTATCATGTCACATTTGTAGAATGTCAGAAGGGCTTGAGTTTTAGTGAGGACTGAAGTACACAGAGAAATGGCATTTGCTAACTTAAGCCTTGCAGAAAATGAGAGGTGGAGATCTGCAGTGAAAGTAGACATATGTCTGCTAAGACTGGGTGTCAAGAGAAAACACGCAGCATAACTGTGAAGCAGCTGAAGTTTAAAATGCAGAGGCACTTATAGTAGTTGTATTCTAAAAGTAGTTTACTTCTACCTTTTTGTGTGTGTGTGTACTTCATAAAGCAAAATTACGGCATTAAAAATAACTGGGCGGAAAAAAGTAATCCAAAAAAAATCTGAAGTGATCAGCTAGATGCTCTACTCTAGTACTCTAAAAGTAAGCCTTTTCAAATAGGTGGCACCACAACATTCCTGGGATATTTAATCCCCTGAAAACATGATTCATCTCCAGAACACGAAGATATTATTGGAATCGCCAATAAGAAAATTTGAGGTATCAGAAATACATGCCTGCAATTACCCTAAAATCTTTGCAGCTTGCAAGCTCTACTTGGCTACAGGGAAAGAAAAAAAAAAAAGAAGAAAAAAAATCACCAAAAAACCAATTATGCTCTTAAATTCTGTAGACAATGGACTAGTTCCAGAATGTTTAAAAATTAAATTTCTTCTTAATGGGAAAAAAACAAACCAAACACCTAAGAAACAGAAGAGACAAGCCAGTCACTCCTTAGCAGTGCTGCCAGCTAAATGCTAACATTAAACAGAAATATCGATCCCATAAAGGTCATTAATCACTACACAGTCAAATGACCTTGGCCAATGACCTTGATAAGGCCGAATTTCCGTAATGATAATGGAATGAATGAATTAATCTTTAAAGATTAACAGCACAATACTTAAGAACAAAAAACACTGTTCAAATTAACCAGAACATACTAAAAAACACATAACCAGACAAAAAGTTAGTGGCTTTAAAAAAATAAATAGAGAAAAAAGTCACTGCTCATCTGAGCTTTCCTAATTTTGATTCTTTCTTTTTATTCCTTTCAAATCCACTCTGGGTTTAGGTCAGGGGTATTTTTAGATTTTCTTCAAGTAACTTCATTTCAGTGAGACTATTCCTTTAATTTTCATTGAAGTGAACATTCAATTCTTTTTGACTCTGTAGTTCATGTAAAAAAATAAAATGTCAATATCAATGATTTGACTTATGGCAGTGTGTAGCTATTCTGGTGAAGTTTTCTTTCTGGTTTATCTCATATAAATTCTGAAAAAAACATGATACTTAAAGTGAATTCTTTTTAATGGGCCATTATCTTATTTCAAAATTATTTCTTCCATGATAAGGGAAAAACCACCTCTGTATGGAAGTTTCTTCCAAGAAACCAAGACATCACCACCATTTTAGAAACACCTTCTAGCAATCATTTTTTCTGAATTCGCTTGCAAAACTCTTTTCAGCAAGACCAAAAACTTAGTGAAATTGAAAAGGACATGCATGGGGAAGATCACAAGAAAATGGTGGTTTAGTCCCTAGGAGAACATACTATAAAGTATTAAGAACTTCAACAAACTTGGGGAGAAAACAAGCAATATGTCAGAACAATATACCTTCATACACTTCTGCTATACCCTAACATTACCAGTGTTCCCATACAAATTTCCCTGCATCATCGGCTTTGTGCATTTCCTCAGCCATGAGGAATGAAATGCACAGCAGAATGGCTAATTCACTTATTGCTAGACACAGCTCAGGCCCTGGCACATAGGGCTGCTTTTACATTGACACAGAACACACAGCCGACTTAGAAGAACGTGTATTGGTCAATCTGTTCTATGTCTGGTTCAGATAACATCGATGACACTGTTGAACAACATCTATGCTTATTGCTAAAAGCAATAATTACTATTAAATATCATAGCAAATGTAATAAAATCATTATTCTTATTACTTCCTCCTGGTATACACAAATGAAAGGAGAAGAGAGGGGAAAAAGTAACAATTTGGTCTCTTCCAGGATATGGAGTATCAGCAGTGTCAACATTTCAGCCAATTAAACAAACCAGACATATTCAATATCGTGAGGTGATACCTTGCCAAAGCCAGTGCCCTGTTTACTCTTTCCTCCAGGCCTGTTGTTCCCAGTGCTTTCCACATGAGCCAGAATTTGAATGCATCCGGACGTCTGCTGCACTGAATGGACTTGTCACCAGTGTCGTAGCTCACATCATAGAACTTGTCCTGCTGGAACAGGTACACGGCCTCGGCAGAGTAACATTTCTTCAGGAGGCCCTATAAGAAGACAATAGAGACTTAGATTCCTGATAAGCATATTCAAACCTCTTCACAAGCCAAAGCCTAATTTTTCCAACTGCTTATTGAAACAGATTTGGATGTGCAGGATACTCTCCAAAGCTTTGGGTGTGGTTTAAGGACTCTGGATGAACCCAAACCCAGTGAAGTCAGCACTGACAAGTGAACTTTTTTTAACCATTATTATTGTTTTCTTTATAATGTCACTGAAGTGTGTCAGGTTGAATTTTGACTCAGAATCTCAAGAAACCATGGGAGTGGGTACCACGGAAAGAGTTGCCCAAAGACATACATGGACGGGAAAGAGGGAGAAAAAGTAGACGCCTATGCCCACTGCTCTTTATAAGGAATAACAGCTCCTGAGGAACTACCTACATGTTCACAAGTGGCTGAATCCATTGCTTCTTTGGTTAGTTGCAGGCAGGATAATTTTAACCCCAAGAAATAAGTGTTCAGCCCTTACCAGCTAATAGTCACTGTAGATTTAGCATAGGCTATCTGACTGTTTAGTGGAAACATCCCAAAGAGATTAGTACAACACCAATTTTTGTCTCTTCACAGTTCAGACAAACCTAACAATTGAAAATAAACCCAAGGAAAGATACTTTCACATACCCTAATCACAGTTTGTTAATAAAATTATTTTTATTCAGCAATCTCCAGCCTCCAGCTTCTGAGAGGCCACCTGGGCAGAGATGAGCAGCAGCAAACAGACAAAGATTAATGAATAATGTGGCGAGTTCCAGAAAAGAATAAGGCTGTGAAACAGAAAGCACAGAAGCTGTTATAAGTTTAAAGGTACAGAGGAAGCGAAGAGGCTTAGGACTGGCCATCAGTTGAAGAATGAAATATCAAAATATATTCTGTAATATCATGAAGTAGAGAGTAGGGCTGGCAGAAAGCTGGTTACAAAAGCAAAGATGAGGGTGGCCTTACAAGGGACTCAGAAGACAGAAAACGTTGTAGATTTGTTGGTGATATTAAAAGTGTGTAAGAAAAATAAACCACAATCTACAAGATAATGTTAGAATAGAAATTCAGATGAGTTTAAAAGTATGGCTACAGCATCTGACTCAGATCTGCAAACACATATTTAAGTAACCAGAAATTTTCTGTGCAGAACTGCCAAGCAACAGAAGTGGACAGCAAGACAGAGGGTGCTAAACAGGAGAGCGCAACTCATTTTCCAATTCAACATCACTTTTCAATTTGAACCAACAAAAAAAGTATTTCACATTTCATCCTTTTCTCTGCATCTGCTGCAAGTCTGATTGTGAAATAGCAGACCGTGTCTGACATCATTCTTAATCAAAGTGTCATATTCCCATAGCAGAGGTATCACTCTTCATCTACATTACATAAACCACTGATAACTTTGGGACTGGCAGTAAAATAGAGAAAAAAGTTCAAGACAAAAAAAAAACCAAAAGGTAATTAATCCATTTGCATACACAGACTAACTCTGCCTCTCTCCTAGTCTTTTCAATTCCCTCCATCGATACTAAAAGCAATGCAAACAAAAAACCCCACCTACACACCCATTTGTAAAAGCACAAAAGGAGAAAAACAAAGGTTTCTCCACAATTTCTGTAAGGGTTTGACAATCCCATTGTAATATTGCTGATTTGCTAAAAGTACAGCCAATCTAGTCTGAACTGTTTCATCACAAGACCAACACATTTAGCCTTGTGAAAAGACAGTTCATGTGACAGTATGGGAAAAGAAAGGGCCAGCGTCTGCTCTCCCTTTGCAGACATGAGGGATAATGTGCAGCTGCAGCACAGCGTAGCCATAGCTGGAAAGCCAGTGCTGGGTGCAGTGTTTTGAAGTATACAAGATTCTCACACCTACTTTCCAATTGTCTCAGAAAAAGAAAGCCAGGAAAATGACATTAGAAACCAAAGAACAGTCAAGCAGGAAGCATCCATATCTTACAGGTTTTTTATAGCTTTATATTCTCTGGTTAGCAACTGCACAAGGAACAGGAGTCATTTTGTCAAGCCATTGTGCTCTATTCATTTAAATTTCCATATCTTCATCTTTAGGGGAAGAAACAAGTTTATTAGACATAGACTTAAAAAAAAAAAAGGAAGCAACATCCATCCACAATTTTAAGTTAATTGCTTTGTCTCTTGCTGACTTAAAATTTTGCAGTGTTTCTGCTGTCAGTGTATAGCAGGGTTGAACCATGTGGGACTATCTTCTGCCTTATCAGAATGCAGTGGAACTGCACAACAGAGGACATCACAGAATATTAGTTCCCTTCATGCCTGTCATCTCAGGAATAACAACCACTGTTTGTCACAAGAAACCTAAACTCAGTTGCTAATATTAAAGAAACACTGAGAAGTTCTCTTAATATTACAGTACAGCTGCAGAGTTTAATAGTTTAAAAACAAATGCTCTAGAGTGAATACACAACAAGAACAAATAGTTCCATGGCCCTGAGTGAACTCAAGATCCCTGGGAATATATTTCATTAAAGAAAAAAAAAAAAAGAGACAGGTACTGTCCTATTCTCCTGGTGCATCCAAAGCTGCCAAGACACGCTGGCTTGATGATCCTTTTCCATCTGCTTGTCTTACTAATAATGCAACACACTCAGAAATTCTGCTGAAGATACTCCCTACTATCAATCTCCAGAGGCAAACACAGTGACAGCCTCCAGCATGTCACTAGAGCAGACAGAAAAAGAAACAAAAATTATTCTTCATAAGAAAAAAAGAAACTACAGAAGAAAGGTGGAGGAGAAAGGAAGGGAAAAGAAAGAGAACGTTGCAGAAGAGTTTGTATAGGGAGGACAGCAGAAGAGGAAAGAACATCCAAGAGAAATGCTTAAGAAAGCAGTTACTCTTTGATTGCTGCTGTCTCAAAATTAATAGAGTCAAACATGCTACATGCTGAAGACATACAAAGTCATCTCATAATTTTCCTAGTCAAATTATGGAAAAGTAGAAGAGGAGGAAAAAAAAAAAGGAAAGGAAATATGCTTTAAATATGCTTTCTAACTCAATCTTCTCAGTCCCAAGAAGACCCCATCAGTTTTCCACACAGTGACTGAGCTGCTCCATCTGTTTAGAGGAATTGCAAAGATTTTATTAGAATTGTCCCATTTGACAAGTTTGAGTTTCTTTCTTCAGTATCTTTTACCTTTCTACCTTTTTTACAGAGACTAATGCAAGTGCTCAGCCTTATAGTCAGGTTGTTAAAGTTTAGAAAATGGAAATAATATTTTTAAGGAGGCCCAAGCCTACTGTGAAATCTCAAAAAGAGTCTTTGATGAAGTCTTCAGATAGTTGCCGTGTGTTCTAATTAATGGCAAATCAATGAGTACTTACTGATACTGAAATCTAGAGCTCCAGTTTCATAATTCAACATATTTTTGTCATTGAACAGTTACCTACAGCAAGTCTTCTGATCTTTCCATTTTCATTGCTAGTTAATGGTGAATTTCACCTTCATTAATAAAATATATTTTTTTTCTCCAAGACAAACAACTCCCTGATTGGCCTTATCTAAAGTAATAAGGGCAATCTTTTAAATATCATACTGGAAAATTCTCAAAAGCAGTGCAGGGTGAAAGGCCACTCTAGCAATTCACTTCAAGAGTTGAGAAGGAGCTCTGAGTTGTACTAATTCCAAGCAAAAAGCAATGACAATAGTGTTTCCTGCAGGTGCCCCGGAAAGGAATCAAGGAGGCAGATATCTCTGTGAAATTGCTAATGATGAGGAAGAGATTACACTGTAGATGGCTACTGTCACCTTAATCAATTATACTCTGTGCTAAACAGATTTAATTAGCTACATTGAGACTTTATTCTTTACTAATAAGTGAAAATTCTGCTCATTACCTAGAATTGATTCTTAATTACCTAACCTAGTGCTTCTTCACTCTAATGAGCCACTGGCATTGGTGATAAATAGTATTTCTCTATCTATATGGTGATAATATTTACACTGATATGAGTTACAGCAAGGATGAACTGGAGCAGCTCTGTGGTTTTAAGGGAGTATGTACAACCCAAGACTGACCCATAGCATTTTAAGAACATGTGAGACCAAAACAGACTTCACTAATGTTTTGAGATTACTGGTCCACCTATCTTTGAGGTTAAACAGTCACTGCAATTCGTGCCTCAGCAATACAAGTGTTCTCTGAGTAAGACTATCTTATTAGAGAAGTGATGAAAGTTACTGAGGTCACAGCAGTGAAAAAGGAATAACTGAGCACTTCTTGAGCACTTTAAGCACTGAAGAACTACTGCCATTGATCTGAGCTTTTACAAAGGAGTAACCAATCTCTCTTTCCCTTTGCTTTTCCCATCTAATCAATTCAAACACATATTGCTCTTTTCTATCTCTACCTTCTTTGGAAATATTCCAGTTTTGTTTCACTAAGGTTGGAAGATACTCTTCTATCAGCATTTCACTGCAGTTTATCCTTTTTTTTCCTTTTTTTTTTAATCCATAAAGGAAAATATTTAAATACAACATTTCATTCTAACAGGTCAGCTGTACTGTCCTAAGTTCATTAACATTGCTAAACTGTATTGAAGCTATGAGGCAAAAAAAACCCAAACCAAACAAACCCAGTCACTACTACTTTTGCTAATGGGAAATCACAATGTTACCACTACAACTGAATTGTGATGACACCTTCTAAAGATTATCTGTTCATACAGAAAGTATGAAAGAGAGAAACATTGAAGAGGATTCATTTGCTTACTTACAACCAAGTAAGTATAATTCTGAGGTACACCACAGTTTCCAAATGGACCTCAAAGCAAAAGGGAAGATAGGGTAACAAAAATTCCTTAATCAGTCTTTCAAAGGGAGATAGGGCATTATTCACTCACAGGACTTAACATTCATGATTAATGTTTTGCTGCTTTGATTTCTTGCAGAATTCCTCATTTCAGAAACTACCTGAGGTTCCTTGAATATTCACTGGCAGAACAATGCCAAACTCTCCCAGCTCTCACCAAAGCATCCTAACCACAGCGTGAAGGAATTATGTACATATGTAAATGTTTGCCTTATCTGCAGCCATAGGTATTTATGTTATGTACTGTAGGAGTAGTGGAACATGCTCCCAAGTGAGAAAACAAGACACATGCTGTTCCCTTCTCTTACTGGTGTGAAAATAGCATTCGTAATGGAAGACTGGATTGAGCTGCCTATTCTGGTACAGAGAGGATCAAAGCAAAGCAACACTTTTCTGTCAAGCTGTCTTATACATGCATTTGATCTTTTTTTTGTTATGGGTTCATACTACAGATAGTTAATAAGAAAGTACTCAAATTTGTATGTGTGTCTGTTTGCATATAACGACTGCACCGGCACATACACAAAATGAGGAAGCGCCAATTTTCCAGAAATTAAACACAGAGTAAAATGCCCTTTCTTCCCAATGCAGAGAAATCTTGTACTTCCTAGAACATGTCTCACTATACAACAGGACCTGATTCTAAGATCAGTGACACTTGCGTTTTCATCCCCCAGCAACCCGGGATTCAGCTCTACAAGTATTTCCAATACAACATCACCTAGCTGTGGTTTGGAAGTGGAATAGGATTGCTCTATCAGACATTACACTGCACAGATGGAGAATACAACAAGGCTGCCAGAGCCCTAACGTTGGAACAGTGTTCTTAAAGTGACTCTGAATGCTAGAGCAGCTACAACATTTCAAACTTCTTCATTTCTTTCCTTTTTCTTCCTGAGAAATTTCAGCTATGCACTCCAAGTAATCTAATAATTACCTGGGGCTGTATCTATATACTGGGCCTAATTAGTTAAAAATATAGCAATGAAATCTTCCCTAGCCTGCAACTAAGACACCATATTAATCTTAGTCAATAACTTAATTCTGTTTGGTTTTCATCCTGGAATAAAGATAAATTGTTGGACTGTAATCCTGAGGTGTAATCCTCTTTAATCACACATACTCTAGTCTAAGGAAATGAGGAGAGAGACTTCTTGCCATCCTTCCACATCTCACCTCTGGCTTAGAGCAATCAGCTCCAAGAGAGCACCAATTAGCAACTGTGGTCTTTGGTCCTCATCAGTTCTTAGCACCAGAAGTTAGAAACAAATTACATGCACAGCTAATTCTAACACCTGAATAGAAAATATCAGTAGTTTTGACAGAGATTTATAAAAGTAATTTACAAGCCACGGCCACAAAACAGTGATGGAAACCTCAAGGGCTCCATATCTTCATGATGTTCAGTGATTTATAACCTATGGACAATAAGGTAAAACTGTCCACCCCTGATGGTGGACAACAGGCATAAGTTTTAGCAGGTCTGAGTTTGAAATGGGCTTGAAATAATTGACCTTTTACTCATTTCTTTATTAAGATAAAAGAATTTCACAATGAAACAAGCAGGGATTTTTACCATGTTGCAGATTCATCTTAAGATCTGAGTTCTGTTGTTTGCTTGCTAGACCTTTAAAATAGTCATGACTTTTGGAACGCCTAAATCACCCTGGTGATGAGGAAGAACTAGTAGAGTGAGGAAAGGTGGGTCAGCACGTTTTCCTGCATGTGCTCTGACTCCCGTCCCTCTGCCACTGTGGTGCCCCTGGATAAGGGGATGCGAGGATGAGCTCTGCCTCCTTTAAGCAGACACAGCACTGCTGCAGTCCCACCGGATAACAGCTATTCTGAGGACCTCAGTGAGCTTGATGTTTAAGGTTTGCAGGCCCAGGTGACAAAATACTCAATTCTGAATGCAAATCACGTACAGAAGTTAACTAGCAAGGGCAACAGCTGCAAAATTTGACCACTTGTGAATACAGTGACTTGGATAATTTTCACCCTGCTCTTTTATTCACCCTTTATTAATTAATTTAGTGGTGAATTCATAATAATATAATTCAGCCTTTGCACTGCAATATAGTAACACTGACTTGCAGCTGTTTTCTAATTATTTCCACTCCATATTACAGCAATGACAGCTTACTGCAATACAAAAAAAAATATTAAAAAAAGAAGCGGAAAAAAAAAGAAGACAGGAGGACTTACAGAGTTGTCTTTCACCAGAAGAGCGCAGCACTGGATTCCTGCCAGCAGCATTTTATGGGGATTCCAGGCAACAGAATCAGCCCTTAAAAAATTATAAATTGCACTTATAACCACGGGTACTAAAGAATCAGAAGTGGCCAAACACAATCCAAGCAGACAAATCAGGTTTCCCATGCCCCTCACTCCCACCATAGGTTCAGAAATCTCTCCAGCTAAGCAATTTCTATCTTGGAAAATGCAGCACTTATGGAAGCCAACAGGCCTCTCAACTTCCATCTCTGTCCCTGGTAAGTGAGCCTATGAATTAAACTGACTTACCTGTGGATGCCATGAAGAAGTCTGCAATGCTTCCTTGATACCAAAGCTGAGCCACCCCAGGAAGCCTGTTGGAACATTTATAGAACCAAGCCAAGATTATTCAAGTTCTTTTGATAATACTTCAACTAATAATTTCTAAAGATGTCTTACTTCATTTAAAACTTGGTTTACTATATGGTCAGTGGGTTAAATTTTACCTTTAGTATCATCTGCTGAAATACAGATGGCAGCCTGGGGCTCTGCGCTAAAATAGAGCAGTTGATGGTTTATGCCACTGCATGAGCCACAACCTAGACTGGCCCTCCTGTGTAAGCAAGACAATGCACTGAAGTGTCCTTGCACAACCAGACTCGTTCCTGCTGCCAAACAGAGTTGCTTCCTTTCTCCCAGCCTTAACTTAAGAAGTGAGAGCAGAAAGCCCCATTTTGCATATCTTCTTCCTGATAGCCATTTCCTTTCTGGGAATTCACAAGGGAAACAACAGAGAATGAAAACCTCTGCCAATTGCCAGGTCCATGCACAGATTTTCCATAGACATGAAAAGCAAAGTCAGGGAGTGGACAACAGCAGCATTTCTGTTACCACCAACCAACTGACCTTAAAATGGTTGAAGACTCATTGCATCTCCCTCAGGCAAGCTAACAGCCAGTTGTGTGCTCTAATAGTTATTTAGGGCTGCTCTGTAGAGAGGAGCTCTCTGCTGGATGTCCTTATTGAGTGTCATCTGCTCTAGACACCCATCTTTGGGTGACACCTTTTGCAGATGTGTCTCTCCACAGATGTGGAACCCAGACAACAAGCTTTTATGGCACTAGTTTAATTTCAGGACAAACAGTGTCAGGGAATGAGATCCTTATTCATGAATTCTGCAAGGATCAGATTTCACCTGTGAGGGGCTGTGAATCTTCAGTTCTCAGGCAACAATATTTGTCCACAGGGGAAAAGTGGAAAGATCATGCAAGCAGTAGACATGTTATACAGTACATTTGAGAAATTACTTATAAATAAAGAAATAAATACATGGGGTTTCAATGGTCATGCAGGCAGAATATACTTAAAATATCTTGAAGTAAGCAAGGCTCTTCAGAGATTCACAGAAGGCATCACTCCACAAAACACTTGGACTCAGCTTATTTTAAAAACAGATTCATACATTTTGGGCTAATGAAGGAAAAAGAAAATTATTGATGTAAAGATTCCTGACCTAAACATGTAAAATATTCGCTTGTTTGGTGGTTTGGGGTTTTTTCCCTTGAAAAAAAAAAACAGATGTGATAACTGATATACAAATTTAGCATCAGAATTTGCTTCGTAGGACATACATTAGGAATAAGATCTGCTATCTCTGGGAGACAGGAATGGTAAAGGCTCACAAGGGAAATGAAAGGTTATTAACTTGTCTTAACACATCGTTCTCATTAATGCAGTACATTAATGCGCCACATCATATTTTACATTGTCATGCTCGCAATATCCTTGCTGAGACAGTGGCGGCTGCTCCATCTACAGCTGGGACCTAAGGGAGGAAATTATTTCCCTCAAAATTCACAGTAATCCTGCAGAACCCTGTTTTTTCCAGCTAGTTCAAATTTGCCACGTTATGGCAAGACAATCAAACTGAACTTCCTGTTCATAGACAAATTTTACTCTTTTCATTCCGATTCTATAAAGTCAAAACAATCACTAAGTTATTCCCTGATTCTCATAATTTATAAACAACCCATTGAAAGATACTAATTTTTTATGAAATTTGCATCCAAAGGTGTGTGAGTTTTAAAAAGTTGACATTTTCACACTGCCTGTGAAAAACAGGATTAGAAAGACATTCGAGAGGTCATCTCAACAGTGTGCACCTCCAAAGGCAGGATCAGCATGCTCATCTCTTTTCTGTCAAACACTTGTCTTCTCTAGAGGCTTTAATCAATGAACACGCAACGTGTAATTAGCATTAAAGTGAAAAATAAGATGCAGAGAGGCACCAGCAATTGCTGCCTCCACAACACTATTGCCACTACTTTCTGCCTTTGATTTAAAAACTAATGCTGGATATTTAAGAGAAGAAAGATAGTACTGGAGGTGCAGGCATCTCCACCACTTTTCAATCTCTGCTTGAGCCACAGTACTACAAGATGGATTTGTGATCCATGTTTCTTCACCCAATTCAAAGAGCAAGTGCTCAGGGATCCAGGGCTAGCAAAAAAAAAAAAAAATTTAAACCAAAAAACCCCCAAACAATCAACTAATAACCTAAAAAAAAAAACAAACCACAAATGAGAACGCACCTAAGATGACTGAGAATCACTGTCGTTGCTTTTAAAGACCTCTAATGATGGAGGCTGTACAACTTAACCACATAATTTGTGTCCAACAGTAACAACCCGGTTTTAAAGTCTCAGCCCTGAACAGAGTTACCTCTAGTCACACCTCCAGTGACTGGGGGAACAGATTATACCTTTCTTTTTTAAAGCATCTGTAGACTATTATGTATTAGCTCTTTGTCTTTTCTAGTTTAAATTACATCAGTGCTTTCCACCTTTCCTCATTGGTGATGACTGCTAGATGTGGTTCTGTTTATCTGCATTGCTTTCCCATTTTCTAATCTTTCTCCTGTAGGTCCTTAACCTTCTTTAAATGCATCTTTTATTTGGACACAATCTAGATAAAGCAGATGTATCTTCTTTATTCACTTCTGAAAGACATTTAACTTTATTTAAAAATACCACTGATTTGTGAAGTACTGCAAAGCCCAGATCTTTTTCTAAGGATCTGCTGTCTAGCCAACAATCTCCAGCCTGTGTTTGTGCACTTGATTATTACAGCTTCGGATTCTATCTATTTTGAACCATAGCCTAGTTTTTTTCACTTCTTTTTCTCCAAATTGTCAAAATCTCTTCAGTTTCTAATCCTGTCCTCCCACTGTCTCTTGCAGCAGATTTATGTCATTTTCAAATTTGTCAGTGCATTCTTTTTTATCTAAGTTATTTAATGAAAATAATAACAGGTAAATTCTAACCTAGGATAGACCTTTGTGTAATACTGCTCCAAAAATTTTCCCCTTTCAGTGAACCACTGTTTACTGCTCTCTGGGTATGATTTTCCAGCCAGATTTTCACTCACTACAAGAGCTGCAGCTTGGCATGTTTCTCTGCTTTCTGATGAGATTTTGCAAAGACACAATAAAGTTAACTGTTTCTCCTCCATCCATGAGATTACAGAGGAAAGGCAGATTGATCAAACAAGACTGGCACGTTTTGTTGATGACAAACCCAGCTGAGACCAATGCAGGGGAGGTCAAAACACAAATATTATTACCTATGCCCCACACAATGTAATCAGTAACAAGGTATGAGAAAATTACTGTGTTTTATATGCAGCAAATCACTTACAGCTGAATAATGGAAATCACAGTGTTCACAGAGTGATTAAACTAATCACCTAAGCACAGGCTAATAAGGTCAAACCTGATTTTCTGTACTAGCCTCTAACAAAGGAAAAAAAAGTCAAAGTAAGGACCATCCGGGAAGAAATATTGATATAGAGTATTTAAAGCTATATGCAGACAATAGATGACATAAATAAGAGCCTGAGAGCATATTGATGATGAAAAACAAGTTATTATGAAAGGCATCATAGGTGTAGATTAGAATACCATAAGAAACTGGAATGCTTGTATAAATACTGTGATGTGAACAAAATAAGCTTGTTATAGTTCTGCACTTAGGCTGTTGAATGGCTTGACTGCTAGGGCAGTTTGGACTTATTGGTATTATCTTCTTAAAATAATATTTTCCTGGACTCCCTTTGCCTCTTTTGGTTTGTCTCCATGTGAGAGCTTGTCTACTATTTCTGACTTTATTGAAATTTATCTTCCTGAAGTTCACTGATTTTATGTTGACGTTCTCCCTTTTGCCCTTCCTGAGAATCACCAGCTTTATCATTTCATATTTAATGAAGAGTCTCCCTAAGGCAAGCACATCAATTTTTGGGATCAGAAAATATTCTGAAATGAGATAAATCAGTGTAAATCTGGAAATAACACCACTGACATTCATACAAGTTATTCTTAGTAACAGCTCGTGAAAGCATATACAGTAGATAATACTGATGCCCATTAATGATACATGAAAAGTCCTAAATTGGAGAGAACTTAACCTGGTTTTGACTGTTTGTTTTAATTGTAATATATCATTTTTCCTTCAAAGTTACAGCTGGCCCAAACAGTAGCACTCACATGTTATAACTCAGACTGCATAATGTGTAAGTCATTCAACAAGAAGCCAGGCCTTTCACAGGACTGCAGGTTCTCAAAGCTTTCAAAAGTATTAAATTCTTGCCTATAAGGCTAGAAGGAGGCAAATCTGATTAAAAACAAAGGAAAAAATCCAGTTCTTCCCTGTTTCTTGTACAGTCTTTCTGAATGACAGAGACCTAGTCTCACTGGACCTGTTCAATACTATTTTAGTAAATCTATTTCTAGTGGTACTGTGAGTGCAAAAAGTCACACTATGAATTACAGTCTGCTCATTTTATCATAGTGCACCTGTATATACATTTATGCCTGATATCATTTACATGGAAGGATTTGTCTTTCCTATATCCTGTTCTCTTTTATATACAGCTAGAAACTTTTAACAAAAAATAAGTAGCAATCCACTCAATTCTCCATAGATTGTGAAAAATAGAAAAAAATACTGATAGAACTTCTACAAACCACTGGGAGGTTCATAACATGAATCATGTCTTAACAGAATGATTGGTCTTCCAGACCATAAACACAATTTATTACTGGACATTTGTTCTTCTAGTTAGAATCTATTAACATCTTACAACTACAATCATTTTTCAAACAGAAAATTGACTTAAAGATATTCACAGACATTTTTACCTCAGTTTAACATGAGACAAAATTGGAAAAAGAAAGTTAATTCTTTTCAAAGCACTAGCAGCCATCTATGGTTCAGAACATGGCCCAGGCTTATCCTATTTAATTTTATTTTGGCTACAAAGAGACCACTCGTTGGTCTCCTAAAGCCATTGGAGATCACTCCAGCCACATCTATTTAACTCTTCTAAGGTCCAACACAGATTCCAAACACACTCCTCTTCCCATCAGCTGTACACATGCACACACGAGACTGGCACACCGTATCAGTGACTTCTGCTGAAGATGCTCTCAGCAGCGCAGCCACCAGGAGCCTTGGCAGGTATTTTGAATACTAGGCCCAAATTCTGCATCTTTGCCTCCAAGTCAAAAAGAAAACTCTTTTGACTCACATACAGAGACTTTATTTATTAACATCTGGGAGACTTTTCTTTGAAAGACACATCGCTTGCCTACGTGATTTTTCTTTAGTCACTCAACATTAAACAAACACTTCAAAAATTTAGAGCAGGTCTAAAAATCTCCATTAGCATTGCTCCACATTCTCTTATTGCTCCATGACTTCTAATCTAGCCATTCTGGATTTGTGGCACGGCAATTATAAAGAAAATGTACTTTTGGAAAATATGAAGAAACCTATCTTTAGAAAAATACATTTACAGCTAACTCTTCCAGGTAATAAAAAGGCTCCATGATTATTTCAAAAAGATTTATGAATGAGATTTAATATACAAACCTAAAATTATATAGAAAATTTTAAAAAATCAAAAAATATAAGGAAATTCAAGCCTGTGAATATGAAACAGAATAATTTATGACTGGCTGAGCCTGAAATGTAACTGTATTTTAACCTGTATGAACTGCACACCACAATTATAATGTGTCTATTCTCCAACAGAACATGGAATGAATTCCAAGTTACGTATAATCACTCTTGAAGCATTTTTAGGAGGTAGCAAGAAGAAATTGATTATAAAATAATTTTGAAATATAACCTGACAATAACAAAATAGCTTTGACTGTCAGAACCAAGTTATTTTCTAGTTTGTAGCACATGTAACAAAGACAAAGCAGAATGTATTTCTGGTCCCTATTAAAAAAAAAAAAAAGTTATTAGAGCCCAACTCACTTCTAGACAGAAATATCAACAGTCAAAGCAAAATAGCAATTATAAAAAGCAGTGCTAAACAAAACCACACAGTATACAAACTCACATCAACATGAAGCCAGAGGCCATACTTTTCACAAATATCAGCAATTTTATCCAAAGGATCAAATGCTCCCAGCACAGTTGTGCCTGCTGTAGCACAGACAAGAAATGGTGCTGACCCCTGCAATAGAATTCAAAACAAAGAAAAATTATAATTTGCACTGCTCATTTGCCCCAGTATACTTGCAGAGCTAAAGTATAAAAAAGTCTAGGGATGTAGGACAAATATGTGGCATTTAGTTTCCCAGCAGAAGGAACTGCATTTAAAAGTGCTGACTTTTTTTTTAACTCCATTATAAAAGCGCCATTTTCCATTTCTAATTAACACCATCCCAGGGCAGACTTCACCAGCTTCAGACTGTTTTGACAGATTCTAGTTTTGTCAAAATCAAAACACACCAGATATTTGACATCTCTCTTTATACACTCATTTTCATTTCTCGGTCTTCACATTTCACTACCATATTTGCTGTCATTCTGATGGATAAAATAAAAGCTACTAGCTCAGCCAGCAGACTACCCATGCAAGGAAAGGGCTCATCCCTCTAGGGTTTCCACATGCACTCTCTCTACAATACCCCTATTCTCTGCCTGGTGAAGAGGAAACTTCAGTGAGACAACACAGTTTGCCTTCAGCAGCATTGGCACATACGATGACAAGGACAGTCACCGCTGCCTGATCCCATGCCTGACATACAGCACAGCGCTATTCCCTTGCTCCCACTCCTGTCTAGAAAACAGGAAGGGTTGTAGATGGTAACTGAACATTAGGAGCGAGAGACCACTGGAAATCTCTAACAGTTTTAAGGTCAGGCAGGTGGGATAGGGAAAACTTTTGTCAGGCTGCAGTCTCAGGCAACCCCTGCAAGCCATCCGTTTTTTGTTTCAGTGGCTTTTCTCAATGTTCTCCCGTTAAACTAATAGCAGGGGTGCCATTGCAACAGCAGACTAGGACACACACCCTCATAGATCTGTGTGTCTGTATCTACTTGGGACAGAAACTGCAACAATGAAAAGAATCGGTGGAGTCTGTAACAACGGAGTGAAATTGAGGGTCTCAGCCCCGGCAATGACTGTGCAGTCGCACTTGCTGGTAAAGCCACGCTGAAGGAACTGCTCTGCGTGTTTCAGCATCTGGCCTATGGCTTGACAGTGCAGAACCAAAGAGGCACTAAATGTGTTGTTACATTGCACAGTCTGGGATCACTGAAGTTCATTTGAAGTGAATTAAATCTTTCAGATGATGTCTGTCTGCTGATGTAATTCAATGTAGCTTAGTGCAAAGACATCAGCTGAAAAACCAAAACTCTACACCAGTCTGTCATGTATCTTCACTCAACTGAAAACTGATCTCTCTTTAAAAAAATAAAATAAAATAAAATAAACTGTTGCCACTTTTAAACATCTACAGAAGCACAGGCTTGATTCACCTTTGCACTCTGACAGATTTATACTTCTTTGCAATGTAGAGAACTACTAGATGGGTACATAATTATGACTTATTTATATTTTAAAATTTCTTTACAAATTGTTACAGCAGTGAAAAGTAACATTGGAATGAATTTAAATTAATCCCATACATTCACAAATAATAACCAGCCTATAATTCACTTTTTGGTCATTTATTCCCAGTACAAGCTACCACATTAGTCAATCAAGCTTATAAACCAGCCTGAATCTCAAGTACAAAACACTTGCAAGTGAGTCAAATATTTATCTGATGCATCTAGTTTGTGTTAGTGTTCCTACCAATTTTCTCCCACAGCTACATCAAAGGTCCTCAAGCAGCCAGCTGGTAGCATGACTGATTACAGGGATAAGTCTATCATCTCTGCAAAATCCAATAGTTACCATTGCACTTTTCCCTTGAGGAAGTGAATCAAATTTTTATTATTCTTGACAATGTAGTTAAAGAAATCTTCCTGACTAAACTCTCTTAAAAGAGAATATGCTACTCATATTCAGTGATCATTTTGTGGTTCTGTCACTAACAAATACATCTTCTGTTGTCTAGAGTCATCAGAATATTTACTGCAATTCACTGAAGTGTCCTTCTGTAGAAGTTGTAAAGCAGGACTTTATCAAGGACAGACACACTTACTGAAGGTCTGATGAAATGAAAACCTTCCAATACCCCTGTAACTTCCATTAAAATGCAAGTGAAATCTCGTTTTCCTGTAAGCAGAGCATTTCAATATAGACCATTTATTTTTAAATTGCAGAGCACCATACTGAGGTTGTCTTTTTTTAAAAAAAAAACAAAACATAAATGCCAGATGATTTCTTTCAAATAAACATTACATTTATTATTACATGAACAAACAAGAATTCTGTTTTTGCAAGAGTAAAGAGTTCATTCTCTTGTGAGCCTGCTTCCTATTGCTCCAGTTTATTTCAGCCATTTTTTCCCCACACTTTGATCAAATGAGTAAAATACAGGTTGTCTTCCTCAGATAATGTACAGAGAGAGGCAAGTCAGAGAGTTTGCCAGGTCATTAGGGCCACCATCTAGCTACGCTATCTAGCATGAAATTCAGAGACAGTTGTTTGGCAGAACATCTATCTAAATCAGATCTTAGTGAAAGCTGTTGTGGCCACACCAGTGCATGTCAGGACAGCACTGTCTTGGCTTTCCTACCAACCATAAAAGTAGGTTTCCCAAGACATGATTCAGTGGAAGGTATCATCCATGATATAGGCATCCATGACTCTGTATTCACAGATCATGGACTAAGGGCTGAGCTCTCAATCCTACTGGTCTGACACACAGACTGGAAGAATGAAGGTGAGCTAACCAACCCAGAAGATGCTCTTGGAATTCACATTCTCTAAAATAAATTATTTTGACTGTAGTTAAATGCCGTCTTACCGACTGTGGGAATGTATGGTAATGCTGTCCAAATACACACATCAGTACCTTTCCAAATGCTGTGCTTTGACTTTCTACTTAGCAAAGCCCCTAGGGAAAAAGAGGCATATCTCTGCCCTCTTGCTACAGTAACAGAAAGGACTGAATTTAGCATTTCTAGCTGGTTATGATGGTTTTAGAGACTACACTACATGTCACAGTTCTTGCTCACTGCAGAGGACAGAGGAATAGCTGCAGTAATTACCTGAAAAACCTTTTTAGGAAAAAAATACTGCATCCATTAAAAAAAAAAAAGGATCAAGGGCAAAAGAAATCCTGTAAGATATGTGCTAAATACTTCAGAACAGCATTGTACTCAGGTCCTTCATTAGCAGTAAACACCTCTGGAATTTTCCTCCCTTCTAAGAGTGTAGAATCCATAAGCCTTGGCTTGTTCCACAAGATTGTGGCAAACAGATTTCACTTGTAAGAAAGCCCTTGTTACATTAACTGCCCTATTTTCAAGATTTTGCTCATTCTTTGTTCTCCTTCCTTTCACTCAGACACAAGCACACAGTGCATACACTCCTCTCTCCTCCATGCTCTCTCTCCCCCTCTCACCTCTTTCCTGGCCCGCTGGACTTGTTTCTCCAGTTCCTCAGGTATCATCTTACCTCTAAGGGACACAGATTTAAAACTTTTTCAGTTACATTCAAATAGGTTGGTTATGTACAGCACTACTGCATTTTAAAAAGGCTCAGAGATCACAGTCATGGCTTTTGCTTTCTTACCTTTCATCTGTTCTGATGAAGTAAACATTCTCTGTACCAATCCCCAGGAAGGAGGCTGCCTTCTTCATGGAGTAATGACACTTGAAATGAAAGAGGCACAAAGAAAAAAGTACATGCGCAATTAAAACAAAAGAAACAAATTCCTTAACATAGGGAACAGTGAAACTAAAATTAATTCAACTGCACCTAAAAGTCACAACAACAACATATTCTAACACAAAAATCAAACTGATAAGCTACATATTTCAAAGTAGACCTCATATTTAACAATAACCGACAGGGAAAACTGGGGAAAATAAGACAAACAAAGACATGCATCACATTTAAAATGTGGGCTTAAAAAAATAAAAAGTTCTATTCCATACAATTAAAGCTGGTTCTGCATTAGAATGAAAAGTAGAAATTTTGAAGTGTAATTGGGAAAGAATAATTAGTTGTTTCGAAAAATTTTCCTAGAACTGAGTCAAAAGTATCAATTACTGTAAGAGTTAGGAAAGGAATATGAAAAAAAGATCTAAAGACTATTGACCTCAACAATCTAGAAACAGTGAATAGGTCTGAAAGTCAAAAAGCATCACTCCTTGGAAACTGGACCCTTAATCAGGACACGTGTCATGATGCGTATAAAGCCTCCACCATTTTATTGGTGTAACTTTTCTGCACGCCTTCTCTAACTCTCACCTGTTGGCCACTGCCAGACACAAGATACTATGCTAAACTCACCCCTGGCCCAACTCAGCAACTCTTGTTGGCACGATCAAAGAGCTCAAGTCCCAAGATCAACTGAAGCCTTCAGATGTGGTACAACTGGGACTTGCAAGGCTTTCAAAGCACTATCTCTGCAAAAGGATCTGAAAATCGAGATGTTGTGAAGATTGTTCACATCAATGTGTATCTTAGAAGCCATTATAAAAGCAAGTAGACTTTAGGCAGGACTCGGCATATCTTCAAATGTTAATGTGGATTTTGCAAAAGGTTCCAGTCTGGACTAGTCTGCATTTTTCAGAAAATGAAGTTACTATTTCAGCAAAGAATTTTAGCTAGGCTCATCACACACATATCTTTGAATGAGTACAGACACATGCAGCCCACTTCTCACTTAGTGCTGAATAAAGGGCATCAGTCTGTGAAGTACATGTAAAAGAGGATGACAAAAATGGGTGTATATTTAATCAGAATGTGGCAAAATCACTTTGGTGAGAAGGATAATCAAGCCTACAGACCACTCTGTATTTTTTACAAGCTTTTTTCTGTTGAACAAATATTCATGGTATACCTTTCCATATTTCCAACATTCACTCTAGAAGGACCTGCTCTACTGCGGTACTGTTATTCCAGCACAAGAACATTTTGTCTTATTCCAGAGTAGGAGTACATTGATTTCTGCTTAATTAATCTTCATGATTAGCCTGGGAATTTAAGACACAGTAACCTTCTTGACCTGAAGAGATTTAGAAGTCAAAACCACTCTGAGTACCCTGCAGCATGCCAAATGCCTACCCACTCATAGCAGTGGGGTCAGTTTTGAGAGTACACAACATCCCATAGGGCTGGACAGTTCTTAGAGCCAAGATCATGCAATCCTTGGATTGTCACTGCTCTTGTCAAAAAAATAAAATTGGTTCTTTTACACATTATTACTGAAGAGTTAAAGCAATGCATACTCCAGCAACCATGAAGATGTCTAGCATTGCTCCTTTTCATACAGGAGGTGAAACCAGGTGGTTAATTAATTCCATTTTCTTCCAGAGAGTTCACACAAATGCAGTTACTGCAGAACATAATTATGAAAAATGTACAACATTTTAATGCGTGGGCATGAATATATTAGGAGTAATAAAGCCTGTCATGCTTATTTTGATGAGATGGATGATCTCAAAGGGCTCTCTTTCTTTTTGACAAAAACATTTCCCCCACCATCACTGACTTTTTAAATAAAGGCATACAAAGACACTACCTGATACTATCAAGTAGTTTTAAGAAAGCTTAATTTTGTAACATGACACATCCACAAAGCCTTTAAGGTTCATTCATTTAGACTGTTACAAGAATAATAACGTACATAGGTGGATAATTAGCCTTACATTACATCAAATTACATCAATAATGGTAATAAAGATTGTAAGTGGCTGTGTGTTGTTCAGCAGAAGTTTGGAGATGTTTTTCACTGATTAGTGAATCATTTAAAATACAAGTTATCTCCATCACTGATTTCTGTCCATTACATTCAAATGAAAGGTATGAATCACCAAGAATAAACAGATTTCTCCAAACTGAGAGAGCAGCAGACCTGCAAATTCAGTATATTAGTAAGCAGACAATNATTGATATTGATTAAAAACATGTAAGAATTTCCTTTTTTTGCCCCCACTATCATTACTGGAAGCCGTTAGACTAGATTGCAGTGCATCATTTTAGGAAAAAAAATATACCAGAGAACATTTAGCACCTAGTCACAACAGTGTCAAATAATTCACTTGTTCATAGTTCCCTTAAAAAAAAAAGAGAGAGAGAGAGACAGAGAGAGAGAGAGA
>VWZD01003515.1:690469-709281 GCA_013396695.1 Sakesphorus luctuosus | reverse complement strand
ATTTTATTATAAAAAATTATATGAGAGTCAGTGAGAAAGATTAAAGACTTGAGCACCTGAGAGATTATACCAAAAAGCAGAGGAAAAGAGAAGTACAAAGGGAATACCAAATTAAAACAGGCTGCAATATACATTATTTTTTCTCCAAAAGTATTTCTGCACCTCTCAGAAAATTTTGTCTTTTAGTAGGATAGAAAAGGAACAAGACTCATACCACTACATAGACTTGGAATCTGGTTTCTTTGATGGGGGGGGGGGGGGGGGGGGGGGGTGCACTTTTTTTTANCTGTTCAATCCAGAGCTCTTAGAGGTGTCAGTAGGGGGTAGCCTAATTTCAGATGCAGGTGTGGTTTTTAAGGTAACCTTTTCTTCTTGTTGAAAGTTTTCACTGTCTCTGTGACGCAAGATCATTACCTAAGTTGAACAGATGGGAAAATGGAGTCATAGAGAGATCAATTTACCTGGGTAAGATCCTGTACCAAATTGGAAAAAGAGAGAGAGAGAGACAGAGAGAGAGAGAGAGAAACATATCTGCATAGAAGGTACTATTTATATCTCTATTACATATGTAATTTTAAATACTGTGAGTTCAGGTTACTCTTCCCATGTCTATCACAGTTTGTTGGGACAAATCATTAAATCTGTGGCTGTTTATAGTAAGAAATTAAAATTTTTGAGCAGAAGATCAAATTGAAACAATGGATTTAAGGTCTGCTGCTGCACTGTTTATCTCTAGCCAGATGTAGTTTTCATTTCCTAATAATGTTTTAAAGACAACGTACTTTTTGACCTGTGCTCATTAAAACAGAAATTTGTATTTTCTTGATTTTAAAAAGTTTCCTAGAAACACGGTTGCACAAAGCAATAATATTATTATGAGATTGTTTTATTACTCATTTTTGTCTTGTAATTTCGGCAGGGGACAACAGGATGAGTTAATGTTGTGTTCTCTCACTTTATTACTTTCATGATCAAGTTGCACTGGGGAGGAATTTAGTTTCATTGCATCTAAAAAACTGCTCATATCAGGATGCACATTTCAGCTGTTTACATGCCCTCTTCTACCCTCAGTTACCTCAAATTTCAGATTTCTACCTTTCAGATCAATGCAATACATATTTGTGTTAGAATAAAGTTCAGATGGGACTCAAATATCAAAAAGTAGGGGAAGGTGGGCTGATATCTATAAGCACAACTGTATTCAGCTCCTACAGAGCCACAAATCATGCCATAAGAGAGATATAACAATTACTCTTCTATGACTACTGTCTCAAGAGAAATCACTGTGTAGTGGTCCTGCAAAAGAACTACAGAGTAGCAGCAAAGACAGTTTTCACAGTGTATCACCACCATTTTAAGCAGCCAAGCATTTTATATCCAAGAACAAGAGGCCTTTTTGTTCTTCAAGACCAAAAGAGCATATGAGGACCTTGGGTGGGCCATGCACTAAATATACATCTTCATGTTATCCAAGAACACACACAAAAAAAAGCATAGCCCCAGATCAGAAAATTGAGGCACTGACAACTCTGTGCCTTTCTCTGCTCTGCAACAGGGCAACTCTTTCAATCCACCAAGTGCCAAACTGAAACTTTGGGATTTGGCAACTCAAGGCAAAAATCATTTCATTTGAACACAGCATTGCAGCCAAGCCCTAAAATGACACGAGGGCCTTGAGCAGCCATGTGTTCTGACTTCTTTTCAATACTCAGTTCATTACAGCCTCACAGCCTCTCTGTGCCAGTGTTGTTGCTTGATTCATGCCGAAGACAAATACAAATTTTCAACTTCTCCAGGATTTGTTTCTAAAGCAACGTGCTTCTCCAGGTACTTCTTCAGTTAAAATATATAAATAAACCCAACTGACACAATACAACAAAAATGAAGGATGTTTGGATGAGGGGATTGAGTGTATCCTTCTGAAGTTCACAAACAGCATTAAGTTACATTGGAAATTGATCTTCTGGAGGGTAGGAAGGCTCTGCCGAGGGATCTGGACTGGCTGGATCAATGGGCAAAGGCCAAGGGTATAAGGTTCAACAAAGTCCATGTGCTGGGTCCTGCTCTTGGGTCACAACAACAACAACAGGCAGTGCTACAGGTTTGGGGAAGAATGACTGGAAAGCTGTCCAGTCTCAAAGGACCTGGGGTGCTGGTCAACAGCCAGCTGAACATGAGCCAGCAGTGTGTCCAGGTGGCCAAAAAGCCCAATGGCATCCTGGCTTGTATAAAGAATAAGTGTGGCCAGCAGGACCAGGGCAGTGGATGTTCCTCTGTTCTTGGCACTGGTGAGGCCACATCTTGAGTGCTGTCAGTTCTGGGCCCTTCCCTACTTGAAAGTCAATGAGGTGCTGGAGTGTGTCCAGAAAAGGGCAAAAAGAGCTGGTGAAGGGTCTGGATAGTAAGTTCTACAAAGAATGGCTGAGGGACCTGGGTTTGTTTAACCAGTAGAAAAGGAGGCTCAGGGGAAACCATATGAATCTCCACAACTACCTGAAAGAAGGTTGTAACCAGATGGGGATTTGCCTCTTCTCCCAGGCAGCCAGCAACAGGGATAAGAGGACATGGCCTCAAGCTGTGCCAGGAGAGGTTCAAGTTTGATATCAGGAAGAATTTCGTCACAGAAAAGGTTGTTAAGCATTGGAACACTCTGCCCAGAGAGGCGGTGGAGTCACCATCACTAGAGGTGTCCAAGAAACAACCAGACATGGTATTTAGTGCTATGGTCTAGGGGCCACTACATGGTGATAATTGGGCAAAGGTTGGACTTGATGATACCAGAGGTCTTTTCTAACCTAAATTATTCTGTGATTCAAAGGTACAAAATACGAAATGAAAAATACTCAAACCCAATAATATTGTAGGACACAAGCACTTATGTACTTATGTTCAGTGTGGACCACTTATTGCATACATTCTCAATATGGCATATCTGAAGAAAACCTTCCAAAGGGTCATGTACCTTGCACTCAGTACAGGTGGATCCAAAATAAGTATGAATATGCCCACCTCCTCCCTCATAACCATGAAGAAACACTAAAGATCCTAGAAAATAGTCATAATATCTAACTATTAAAAGCATTGTTTTACAGCAAGTGATTATTAAGTGATTTATACTAAAGACAACACGGTTTTGTGAACAAAGCAAATTATTAGAGCTCAAAAGCACAGCCTTACAAATAATTTACCAATTTATTTTTCTTGGTAAGCTCTGTGTTTTTTGGTATTGGTCTTTCTGGTGAAACAAAGACATCAAAAAGATTTACTCTGAGGGTCAATTACAATTTGTCATGAAATTAAATGTTTTCTTATCTTAGAGTGCAAGAATATACACAATGTCTTTATCCCTCAGGCTTCTCCCAAATAAGCTTCTCATCTATTTCCACTGCAAACCTTTTGGAGCATAAACTTGTGAGCTAAAATTATTCTAGTAACTACATGCTTCCTAATACAACAATGTTCTCACTTCCACTGGGACCTTTATATTGTGGAGTCAAAATTAATAACAAATCTGCACTTATCCAATCATAAACTCTTAAAACTGAAGGGACAGGAAAAAGAAAATAGCCTCAAAAATTATCTTCAGAATAAATGTAACTCCATTTCCCAGAGGCATTTTGGACAGATATTATTCAAAAACTTTGAAACTAGCCACATATTTTCAATTATTTCAAGAAGAACTGTCTAAAAGTTCAGCATTTTTTTCCAAGAGGCATATGGTGGGTTTGGTTCTGTACCACAACCAATCTGTACTCAGACACAGGGCAGAGCAGGAGCTGCTCACAGGTCCACAAGTGCTCAGTTTACTGCAAATTAAGCATGCAGAAAAAAACCTTTGACATACAAATCCTGCTACAGTTCCTGCTGGACTATGTTGTGGGAAATCAAATGCTGCAGACCTCTACAACACACCACATGCATTCTGCTTCAGGTTTGCCCCATGTACAACTTATTATCATTGTTTCAGCAATTTTCAAAGCAGGAACATCTGTGTTTGTTTTCTGAAAGCAAGGAAGCTTCTGCAGGGAAATTGACTATCAGACTTCTTCACTTAGCTCCAATATTTCACATCATACACTGATGTCAGAATGTTTGTACCAGTGCCCCATCAGATATGCAAATGATACAATTTTGCAGCCATGGAGAAATAAAGCTCAAAAAACTTTATCTGGTTTTGTTTTTACCTCTTCCGAAGCGAACAGGACTAGTCTTGGCAGACCTGAAAGCCCTTTTTCCTTTATGTCAGGACAAAATCTGTATCTTGCTAAGTTCATAGCATACATATTGGAAACAGAGCCACCTGCAGAAAGAGACATGCAAATACCATATTAGTCACAGTACTAGCACCTGTCTTGAGTAAGTACTTGGCCTATTGAGGCAAAAATAAGCCACACAGTCAGCTTAGTGATGCATCCAGCACGGTTTAATTCCTCCCCCAAAGGCTACAGACATAAAATGAATTTGATACACATAGAAACAGAGCATATTTGAATGCTCTTTGGGATATTTCCTGAGGAATAAGACCTGCATCCAAGCAGTCCTTCCCAACAGAGAACACCCTGCCACAGCTCCTTCCCCTCTGTACAGAAGCAGTGCAAGTTTAGCTGCTTGCACAGAGGTCAGCTGTGGCCGCATTATACAGAATCCTCTTGGGCAACCAGGCCTCAGAGTATTAAGGGGAGAAAAAAGCCGTTAGAAAAAAACAACAAACACGGTGAATGGAAACAGGAAGATCTGCAAGGTAAGATCTGGATTGGTTTTATTCACTTAAAATAACAAAATCAAAACAATAATACAAACTCCTATATGAAACTAGCACCAAAAAAGTACAATTAATTTCTCTTTTGATAGGAGCTCATTAAGTTTTAAGCAAGAAATTCTGCTGTAAAAGAAAGGCTTCTATGAAAAATATATCAAATTTGATGTTAAAAAATTCCATATTACTAATAAATTTTTAAAAAATTAAAATCTAGGGGGTTTTATTAAGTTTTCTACTACATATGGGTAGGTTACAATTACTGACTTTGTTTTGGTTTTGGAGGGGGAATTTAAATTAATTTACCGATTTTATTCCTCTTCTCCCTGCCAGAATAGCTCACAGAATCTTCTGAGTTGGAAGGGACTCACAAGGATCATCAAGTCCAACACTTAGCCCTGCACAGGACCACCCCCAAGAGTCACACCATATGCCTGAGCCAAATGTTTCTTCAACTCTGTCAGTGTTGGTGCTGTGGCCACTTCCCTGGGGAGCTTTTTCAGTGCCCGAATACCCTCTGGGTAAAGAACCGGGTTCTAATAATTAGGCTAAACCTCCCCCCAAAATTTCAGGCTATTCCCTTGGGTCCTGTCTGGTCACCTCAGAGAAGAGATCAGTGCCTGCCTCTCTGCTTCCCCTTCTAAGAAAGTTGTAGATTACAATGAGGTCTCCCCTCAGTCTCCTCTTCTCCAGGCTGAACAGACCAAGTGACCTCAACCACTCCTCATATGGTTTCCAATCAAGGCCCTTCACCATCTTCATTGCCCTCCACTGGATAGTCTCTAAGAGCTTAATATTTGTTATATTGTGGTCCCCAAAACTGCACACAGGACTTGAGGTGAGGCCATGCCAGTGCAGAGCAGAGTGGGACAATCACCTCCCTTGACAGGCTGGCAATGCTGTGCCTGAAGCCCCCAGGACATGGCTGACCTTCCTGGCTGCCAGGGCACTGCTGACTCAACTTGTCATTGACCAGGCCTGCCAGATATAAAAGCTTCACATCTAGCCTAATAATTTGTTTTCTGAATAATCTGTGAAATACCACCATTATGCTTCATTGATTCAATACATTGGGCTGGAACACTGCCCTACAGAACACTCGAAAATGATGGCTTATCAAATAACTTATGAAATATCTGTTTGGCTTTATCATTACATTTAATAAAATTATAAAACCTCAAAGTAGTTAAACTCATGTAAACTCTTGTTCCCACAATTCTTAGGTAGGATACACGTACCTATGCCCTCAGGCACCATCAGTTAGTCTGGAAGGTAAATCAGCTCCCTGTTGGTCAACTAAGCTGACTCATTCCAATGAGGCTGCTGATACTGTTGTTGACAATTTCAGGAAGGGTGTCAATTACAAACAATCAATTTCCATATAATTATACTTAATGTTGAACTGTTTTCATTCATTCACCAGTCAGAATCACCAAATTATTACCAGAAACACATAAGATAAGCCTACACGAAATAGCTCTGTGTGTGTATCACTAGACTTTTGCAGGCACTTTCAAATATTCTACATTACTCCAATGTTCACAGAATTCATGGTATTAGGTGTTTTGCAGTGACTCAGTTTGAGGTCTGAACTGTTCCTACCTGGGTTAAATATACCATCACCTTCTTCCCAGCCTATGAACTCAATCATTTTCTTGATGACTGCTTCTTCCACCAACAGAAACACAGGGGATACTTCATATGTATATCTGAACAAAAATAGAAGCATCACCATTGGTATTAAACCACAGAACTCATGCCAAAGAGTATTGCTAAAACTAGATAAAGGCTTCTTGCACCCCTCTCTAATCTACCAGCAGCTGACCAGCAGCAGCAGCATAACTCTAATGTAAAAACATTATACATTTGACCTAGTAGAACAATTGCTCAGCTCCTGACAGCATCACATTGACACTTCCACTCTCAAAGTAATACATCAGAGTTTGCTCTTAATTTAGGTCACACACTCAAATTTTAGCTTTACATTTGCAAGTAAACCGTAGACAGGTAACCATTTGCATTTGACACTGTGCAGAATACCTCAAAGGAGACGAACAACTAAATTAAATCTGATTAATTGATTTTTATGTATCAAGTAAGATAAAAATCTGCGTTTAAAAGAATTGCGGAAGAAAAAAATATCTCCTCCTAAACCTCACCAAACAAGAGAAAAAGGCCTCATCAGATTAGTCAGCCTTACGGTGAGCTATTCAACCAACCTGAATCAGACTGTTTTATCTCCCAAATTCATGCACAATTCCTACCTCTTCTGTAATATTGAAAACAGAAATCAGAAGTAAGGAAGTAAAAAAAGCTGTCATTCCAAAAACTGTGCAATTCCTCATGAAGGGGACAAAGAACCACACTTACACGCTTGGGTTCAGGGCTTCCGTAATGAAACGAGCTGCTAACGAGTAATAATCTATTCCAGCATAGAGCTGATTGAAAAACCTTGGATGATCTGAAAATACAGATGAAAAGCAAGTGACAGGATATACAAGAAAAGAGAATACATCACAGCCTCTCTCAGTTGAATGCCAATCACAGCAAGTCACAATTCAACCTATTCTCTCAGTATTCTCTGGATTTACTGTCCTTTTCTTAGGTTAGACAATACTTCAAAAGTAAATTTAATAAGCACTTTCAGACCTCAAAACAAGTCTTGAGAGATGCAAGTGGTGCATAAAATGAATGTGAGTTGTACACATGTTTTACAAATCAAGGGAAAAAAAAGGGATTGACAATTGAGGATATACAGTGGCTTTAAACAGTGGTTTTGACAGGCCAAATTTTGCTAAGCAATAGAACATAGGAACCTGCTGTGTCTGTACTCCCCACAAAGTCTCTATACTGAGAGAAAAAGACAGTATAACAGCTTGGGGAAATTTACTGCACACTTAAAATGAAAAGTTAAGAGAATTTGTTTAGCTGCCTTGAAACACTGAGATATAACTAATTATAACGAAATTCTCTACTATTGCTGACTATAGAAACAAGTCAGTTCAACAGTGGGATCACCACCTAAATTTTAATCCCCAGCATAGTACTTTTACATGCAAAACCTGGTAAGCTGTATGGCTCCATTTATATTATATCTGGGGCTTCAGTAAATGTCTATACTTAAATTGAAGACTATTTGCACAGCATACTTTTATATACAACATCTTTTCTAAGGTGGCACAGTGTAACAAAGTATAATCTAAAGGCAATTTGCAGAAGCGAGATAAACAGAACATTTTTCAGTAACTCGGTCATTATATCTGCATATTATTAGTGCCCTCCCTCTCCAGATCAGTAGTGCTACTCTTCTGTGGTTTTCAAAGGCAAGTGGTCACTCTCAGAATTATTTTACTGTTTTACTTTGTAGCAACAGTAACTGCTGCAGAGAATATAAACTGGAAATGCACAACTAACTATATAAAATGCCCTTCTCACTTTCCAAAACACAGCTTAAGCCATACCTTGGATGAAATCCTGAGCTACTGATTCACAGCACTATTTCCTGAACAGATGTTCATCCCTTTTTGCTAAGATTGAATTATCCTACACATGCTGCAGAAAGGTTAGCTGTAGAGAACTAATCCTGCAGAGATGTGGCATACTGTCTCAAAGACTGCAGGCTCTCTTCTCACAGGGTCTGGTACTGCCTATCAGTAAATTAACACCCTACAAGACTGTTGCTTAAAAAGAACAGTAATAAATGGGGTGTAATCATCACTAAGAACATATGAGGGCAATGATGGCAACTCCAAATCTTATCACTCTGCAGGTAATCACACACACAGGCCCTTCTGCCTTTTTGCTAGACTGTTACATACTTGTATAGGTGACTTTCACAAGACTTCAAAATTACAGAATCTGACCTAGTTAATTCGTTAATGCAAATTCCATTGCATTAATTAGTTTTTTTATTAGTTTGCCATTATTACACACTTTAGTCAAACCTGTGGTGACCAGCAATTAGTCAAACAACAGAAACACGACCAAGTGTTTGCATACTTGTATAGGCAGCCAGAAAACAAATATTCACACCCTCTGTTCATTGAAAGGTGTCAGAGCTTTGTAAATATTACCCTGTCTTCCTAAGTTAGCATATAAAACAACTGTGCTAGAAATCAAATTCCTACTGGTTTTGACGCTGTACTGTATAACATCCCGGCAGAGCTGCAGGAGTTTCTGATGACATTCTCCAGTGTCCCTCATTTCCAGGTCAAGAATCTGCTTCAGCATTTCAGGGGCTTGCCATTCACAGACCTAGTGGTGGGGAGGGCACAGACACCATCAGTGAACAGGTTTGCCAGGAGGAAGAGGTTATAAAGGTACAAGGTAAGCATCACATTCAGCACTGCTTTCACAAGCCTTCCCACTGCAGGGCAGCATGCCACCAGAAAATATATCTGGTAAAATGGTCTTATGGATTGTTGGGTTTATGGCATTTCAGGCACTGCTCAACTACAAAAATTAGAGTGGTGAATGCTGGAAGGCAGAACAGAAAGAGGCCTGCAGCTCCAATTCTGTTCTTAGCTAAGCATTTGTAATCAGAGCATTTTCAGATGCTGCTCTGCAAAGGGGTAGGAGCAACCAGTACATGCCCAAAGGCAAGTGAGATTTATGAGCAGGTCCTCTTCCCATACAGCCCCTTAAGCAGGGGTTCTACAAAACCCACAGCAATCTTAAAATGTTACACTTTCACAGTGGTACCAATCAAATAACTCCCCACACACACACAGCCCAAGCAAGGAAACAACACTACAGCCATTTGTGATTCCACAGAAAAATGACAATTGTACTCAGACAAAAAACAAACCCTCATTACTTTCTGGCAGATATGTATCATAATTATATTATTGGAAGGTTTTATAACACATTGCTTTTTAATTTGTAAGGCTGTCATTTTATTTCGGAGCCAAGCACAGACTAGAAGCAATTTTGAGGCTACTTAAAGGGCAATAAAATACAACTTATAAAAAAAATTGATTTATTGTTCATTATCTCTATTACAAATTCCCAACAAGACTCTATTACTTTACCTTTTCTGTTACATCATCAGCTTTCTGGACAACTTCTTCCATTATAATCTTACATGTCTCTTCCACAAACTTCTCTCCTGCTTTAGAGTCCATTATTGGACCATTTAGGATAACCCCATCCACCAAAACTGCATTCTTCTTCTGGAGCATCTCCTGTTTGCAAACACCAACTGTAGGGTAAATAATTCATCATTAGAGCAAGGCCTGGATAACTAAATAACAAACTAAAAAACGTTCTTTCATTGCTGAAGATTTAGTCAACTTAAAAAACTCACATGGACTTTTTACGTGTACAAAAATCCCAGATTTGGTGGAAGAATCTTTACAGACAAGAAAAAAAAAATCATGTGCTACTTCAAACCTAAACTGTTGTTCTGTAGGTAATAATAGTTACTCTATTGTATCTACTGCTTTCTGTAGCATACAAAAGCATGCCAGGCACCTTCCAAACACAGAGGAAAATACAGTTCTGGCTTAGAACATGTTGCAGCTGGATAAGCAGAAACACAGTGAAAGATAACAGGCAGTTTTCTTAGCTGAAAATGTTCCCCTCCACATGCCATCCCTTCTGCTCCCCTTTTTCATGAAAATATTTTCAGCCTCATTTCTAGTATCTTTATGCGACTCCTCCTCACCAGCCAGTTCTCTTGTTCTGAGTCCTCTGCATCCTTTGCAAAGTGCTTTACTGACCCACACTCCATGAAAATAAAACCTGTTGAGATTGCCGTCAATATCACATACCTGTACTTCTTTCTGCCTTATCCTATTAAGTGCTCTCAGTCACTATTTACAATAATCTAGTAGGCAGGTTATTCGCTTCTCCAGCGATGCTCTCCTTCCTTTCCCTCACCTTTCCCCATAGGATGGGCTCTCCTGATGTGTTCCATAAACTCATTGCTACTTCCTCCTTTACATTACTTCTGAAAGCACAGCCAAGATGCTTATAAGACACTGGCCAATAGTGACAACTACGTATCTATTTCATGTATTGATTTCATATGGGAAGATCAGGACTCCAGTTTTCACCAACATGAGGATGAAGATGAAAGTGAGACATTTGGAGATATCAAGCGAACAGATATTTGAAACAGTATAGCGCTGAAAGAAGAAGCTGTAACTACCACAGCCAAATTATCTGGGTTACAGACAGCATCTGTTCCCTGATCTTGCTTTAGAATAGCTAAGATCTATAAAGCCAGGCAGCACTGCCACCTACAAAGGGCTGTCTTCACTTACAGTGAGGATGGTGGAAGGCTGTGATGGAGAAAGCCCTGTGCCCAAAACAACTTCATCTTCTGCCTTACTTTTTGCTCCAGTTACAAAGTACAGAAGACAGGAGGCTCTATCATGGATCTAAACAACCAACCAAATTTCCAGAAGACTGCCAGACAGTGCAATCTGACACATGCATCATTTTTATCCATAATTACAGCTCCTCATGCACAGCATACAGAACAATGCTGCTTAGAAAGGTGCACCACTTCAAGGTCCATTGATTGAAAGAAACCCTGTCAATCCTGTGACTTTATTTTCTGAGGACTTAGAGAAGCTATTCAGGTCACTTTGACTTATCAGGAGAGATAAGACAAACAAGATAAAACTCTAACATGAGAAGGGACCTCAGACTTCCCAGAATGCTGCTGACAAAAATGAGACACACACACATGCATTTCTGAAATTATTCATTTTTAATCCAAAGAGGCAATATACTAAATCTTACTCAACAGAGTAGCCTTTAGCACATTGTTATTGGAGATACATAAATGTTCTTATGGGACAGATAGAAAACAAGCAGGTAAACAGTATTAAATCTTTAATAGGCAAAGAGGGAAAATCACAGACATCAAAAATGTCAATTCTCATCATGCTTCCCAGCACACCACAGCAGAGACACTGTAAAGAAACTGCAACATTGAAAAGGTCTTAGAGGTTTCTTTCTGAAAAGGCAAGCTAGTTGGTCAACTTTGTAAGACTTAAAACATCAGAAATTACCAAGTAATTGAAAGACATTAGGTCTTTGTGCAGACAGAACAGAGACCATTTTTTAATTGAGAGTGAGTTATTTGATGCATAAATAGCTGCCCAAGTACTATTCAGAGTTTAGCATAAACACAAAAAAGAATCTCAGTCTTAGCATCACCTGGAGATGCTGTCATGTCCATGTATGCCAAAGGTGTTTTGTTGCTATGAAACACACACACACAAAAAGACAGGATCTAAAAAAACCTGTAGGGTAGATGAATATCTATCACTGAGCACAGATATTGGTACTTCCTTTGCTTACAAGGAGAATATATGATGGAGCAAGCCAACTCACAACTCACTCTTTTTTTTTTTTCTGTGCTCCACCTCTCGGGTCTCTGCTAGAACCAGAGCTGTGCAAAAGGTTTCTGTTAGTAACTCCGTCAGCCCTATGCATGGCACATTTCCACAGACATAAGATACCAGTACTTCCATGACTTTAAAATGATCTTTTTCCAGGAATTCTGCGAAAAGCAAAAGCAGAATTTTATTTTTTCTACCATGTCTTTCTTTAGGGGGCTGGGTAATAGGTCTAACAGCTCCCTCTTTGAAGCAGGTCTGTTCACCTCTGCACAGTTTTACAGGCTCCTTAGGACACTTTGTGAAACCTGAGGAAGAGGATATGCTCTGGAAAAGTGGTGACAGTCCACCTGAAAGCCTACCCCTGGTCCCCACATCTGTGTTGGGACTCAAACACAGTTTATGAAAGACAAAGGCAAAGCAGAGAGGTTAGAAGGAAGGGATGGAAGTGAGCCTTCAATTAAACAGCATTTTACCTGTGTAAAGCTCCAGCAAAGAGTTCATTACTCAGCTCACATTTTATTTCCTGGAATTCCTTGCAATTCTTTCCCCCTTTCTCTATAATTTTTTGTTATTACTTATCATTTCAATCTGAGCTTGTTGAGCTAAATCCTAGCCTAGGATATACTATAAAACTGTTACATGAAATTAGCATAAAACTATTTCACAATTAGCACCTAAATCAAGCTCCAAATATACACATTTTCTGAGGTAAAGCCCTTCAGGTTTTGCAAACCTCTTCTGGATATATACACTGTTCCTATCTCATGCTTTTTCTGCAAATGCCATGATACTTAATCTTCTACTCCTAACTGTCTGACTTCTGGAGTTCTTATGAGATTTCCATACTCTCCTTTACCCCAAAATAAATGTGTTTCCTCTTGGTTGCAGTAAAACCTTGAAGAGTAAAACTAAGTAGATGATAAACATCTGAAATTCCATAACATTTTTTTCTTTTTATCACGTTTTTAAAAGAGCCAATGACCAATTTTTTACGTTTCAGATAGGTGAACCTCCAGAAAGATTCTAGGTTCACTTTTTATGTCACAATATCCAAGTTAAATAGCATGTCTTTAACACCTCCTCAGAGCTCAGCATCCAAGATAAGAAACACACACTATCTTTATGAGCAGATAATACATGTTCTTTCTTCAAAAATAATTTTAGGCCTTTTATATATCTGTCTCAAACACACTTGATTGTACTAAAGGAACATGTTCCACATGAAACCCCTTTCTTAGAAACAGCATCTTGTCCCATATACCTCTCTTGCTCTCAAACACAGTGGGGAAACAATCTGGAGATGGGGTTGCAATAAATATCTTCTTTTCTACTTGAGACTACAGAAACAGATTCCTAAGCAGACTTAGAAAACAGACTTCTGGAAAATACATCAAATGCAATTTCAGCCAAATGGCTCCAGCCTTGAAACAGAACTAAAACTTTACCAACTGGAAGTGCTTTAAAACAGAGATTAAGGATTATTGCCTGTTCAAGATATCTTTCTGCAAAACAGAAGACTCAATCCTGCTCCAATTGAAGGCAATTGGGCATTCAGCCACTGGCTTCAGCAGCAGCAAAATCAAGCTCGTAATTCCCACATTTCATCCTGAAAGAAATATTCTATTACAAAAGCCTAAGAATATCCAACCAGCATTTCATTTTTATGATCAATATTATTTTCCCAGCAGAAAACATAAATTAATTTGAGTTGGAATAACGTACAGAAAATATAAACATTTTTTCAGATGTGTCTATATTTTTACATAAGCACTACCAAGTATTTCAAAAGCTGCATCTGTGTTTCCATATTTGACTGCTAAATCCTTGCACTACAAAAAGAAACTGAAGCATTGTACTTGGCCCATTTTGACAACATATTGTAATAACATTTGGGAGAGTAGCATGAAATGACCAGAAGGATTTACTGCTCACAAGGAAAATGAGGAAACAGAAGGGAGTTGTTGTGAAAGAGTAGCTTGTGTTTGAATGCCAAGGCCAAATCCTATTCAGTTTACACTGTATTAGCACCACTGACTATTCAAGAAAATGCAAAAAGCTGGCCTTGATCAAAGGCCTATTTCTGTTTATATCAGATGCAGTAATAATTGCAAGCATGAATCAGAAACAAATTTGAAATTTCTCATTCTGTGTGATGTAGTCATGGGTCATCTTTCAGAAGATCTCAGTATATTCTTTCAGTGTGTCCAGCAAAAAAAAGTGACTTCAGTGTCAAGACTCAACACTGAAGTCGTTTAATGGATTACTGTGGTGCCATATTGTGTATCAAAGCATTAAAACACAAACCTGCCCATACTACACAGCTATTTCAGTCCCTTGCTACATATAATCTTTAAAGACACTTTTGTTTCTTTAATCACTGCTTTCTGTACATATGAATGAAGTAAAGCCACTCCAGTCTTAATGCAAAAACACATTAATATGTTGTTTCTCAGTAAACTGATTTCCCAGGCCTATTGCAAAGCAAAGGGGATGCAGGTTTCTTAAAATCCTATATTAAAAAAGTAGGCACAGGTAAGGTAGGACTTTTGCAATTCCCCCTATATTACATATTCCTGTCTTGCAGGTTTAAGGACCAGGCCTGCGGACAGGGAACTAGTTGGGTGCTTCCCCTCGGAAGAGCCGCAACAGCCCCCTCTCACAGGAATCCTCTGTGAAAAGGCAAATGTGACCTTTGTAGAGCAGAATCCAAGGAAAACAAAAGTGCCTCTGTAAGGGCTCAAAAGCCCCTGAATAGACTCACTGAGAACACTGCTAGCCCTGAATGGCAACAGCAATACAAACGGGTCCTGTTCTCCATCCTACACCTGAATTTCTCATTCCGAAAGGAAAGGGGAGGAGAGTGAAATCTGGAGAGGAGACCCAGCAAAGAGTATCTGACAGGGAACACAAGTTCCACACTAGGACAGAGGTCCCACTTTCAGAGATATTTCCAGAGTTCTGATGGAGTACCCTTATTAGCGGAACACTCATGACTTGTTGTCATGTTGTGCCCATTTGCTGTGTACCCAGCACTTGCCATACACAACAGTCCTGGGCAGGATTTCCTGAAGAAACAAACACCACAACATCAAAAACAGCAGACAAAAGTTAAGAAGAAACAGAAATTTTTATGCAGCCAAACCTCAGGAATTGATGTTAATATTTCATAACAACTTAGCAATGCCCTAACCAAGTAACTGTAGGAATGATTCATGCTGTAACATTTCCAATTAGGAACAAAGGCTGTGGGGAATCGGAATTCACCTTGATGAGAAACTGAGAAACGGCAAATGCCAACTATGAAATGGAAATCCCAACTCCCTGAAGCAAATAAGATTGTCTCAGCTCACATGTTCTAATTTTTAACACCTGCTAACAGTGTAGGAAGTATATGAGAAACAAAGTTGTTCTTTTTCAATTAAAAGTTGTACACGGATAATGAACATTTAATGAATGTTCTTTTTTCTATGGGAAAGGACAGAATCCACAACTTCCAATTCAATCAAAGGTACAATGCATGGGATATCAAAGGTAACTTCAGGAGGCTGAGTTCAGACAGAAGTGATGAATATATGTGTGACCCAAAGAGAATATATGGAATCCTTGAGATTTTTCTGGTTCCCATTAGGGAAATTTAAAAAATGCAATGGAGACACAAATAAGGGCTTTTTCCAAATGGAAGTTCTGCAACTTGGTTTAAAAGAGTTCATGACAGCCTGCAATTTCATGCAAGAATCATATTTTTAGTCATAATATAAAGTAAATTTTTAGCTCCAGTCTTTCAAAATCAACTAATAAAGCAGTAATTTATTAAAACTGAGTTTTATGGGATTCAATGCAAGTTAAAATATAGAAATAGATGAAAAGTCTAAATTTCATTTCAAAAAGTTTTACCTCTACACTCACTTTGCAGTCAAAACAACTCTTTTCCTCTCACTTTTTCTTAATATCATAAACACTTCCATATTTTCTGCTTCCTACAAAGGATTTCCAATTTCTGTTCACTAACTCATGTTTGCAACATGTCTCTGAGATACGCCCTTATTTACTAACACAGGGAAGCTACTGCATAGTAAATCAGGATGTAACTTTCCACCCCACTAGGTCCTCTGAACTAGTTTCTCTGTAGATATTCATAATTCATTAGTGTATTAGCTCAATGTAAAAGTAGTTCAAAGTAGTACAGTGCACTTTCAAAATGGAGCAAGCTGCTTTGCACAGACTATTGTAACGCTGGTGATCAAGATCAGCAGAGGCCAGTCACACAGATGAGGGACCCAGCAGTGCTCTGGACACGCCATTTCAGACTGTGCCTGCCATGGTGCCTGCCGAGCTGCTGGGTGACACGGGCAAGTGCCAGCAGAAGACACTAAGAGTCCTTTCCTAGAGCACCAGCCTCGGTGATGCCTGGTAGAAGCACAAATCTGACCATACTGTGCATGCAGCGCTCACCAGTGAGACCATACAACCCCTGCCGTATCAAGGCAGCTGAAAGAGGCCAAAACAGAGCAACCACACCACCTGTAGTCTGACTGCAACCATGTCTTTCACTTTTCCTCTAACAAAGGCAGAAGATGGATAACTTATTTTGTTTGGGTATGTTGCTTGTTTGCTTTTTTACCATGAGAAAACCTGAGTCAGTCATTTGACCTCCGCATTAGCATTGCAACCAAATACCAGACACATACAGCACTTGTTGCTTGCTCTTTCCCCTTCAGGCTGGTGCAACAGCTTTTAAACATGATACATTGGCCCAAAAGGGGTCTCAACAATCCCTTTACAGTGGAGTAGGTCTCCTTGAGAAAAATGACTTTGAGCAGCTCAATGAGACACTGCAAGCTGCCTTGCAGTGTAACTATCACAGGGACGCCAAGCCACTTGGAGAAAACCTTTCTTGTTGAAACCCTGACATTTGCCAATGGATAAGATCATATTCATGAGGCTTTTCAGCTTACATAAGATGAGACATGACAAAGGGTAGAAACATCCAAGCATTACAGTCACAAGCTCTTCCAAATTATCTAGATTTAACCAACTGCTTTGTAGAGTTATTGCTAATTTGCTGACAAGATGCCTTGGTCACCAAGAACCACTTTCCTCATCACATTCATGGCACTGAAAAACTTCTGGTCTGGTGACTTTTATTTTAAAAGACAATTCTCTTTATTGACACTTGACAGGTTTTTGACTAAAAAAAGAAATAAAGATCACTTGTACTCAAGAAACAGTAGGATAGATGGACATACATACAGTTGAATAAGGTCAAAGACGTCTTTTATTACCCTTAAACTAGGCCTAACAACAATCAACAGAAACAACCTCTACTAACACGCCACAAAGCAAAACTCATTTGCCCCTTCAATTTATTATTCCCTCATTGCACATGTATAAACCCCACTAATGCTGAAATAACTTGTGNAGGGGGGGGGGGGGGGGGAGAAATGGCCCCGATTTAGCCATGTTCTGCTTAGTATCCTTGACTTTTCAACGTTTTACTAGCAACTATGTCCTAAAACCTCTGCTGTCTGTGACAGGAGACAAAGCAAAGAAGGCCATAAGAAATTTAACTTTTGATTTTTCCAAAGCTGAAAGAGGTAGTTTCTGTAAACATCTGGGATGACCATGAAAAACTATCGCCAATCTGACCACAGGATGGGGGAAAGTTAGAGAAATCCAAAGACATTACTTCAGTTTGTCCATTTTTTATGCCTTGAATGTATAATAAATGCTTATGCAAATATAAATGGTCTTTAAAGAAGCAGGAAGCTTAAAATAGTCAAGAGATGGGAAATTAAAGTATATGAAATCTAAACTGTTTAATAGGCAATAATAGCTGAATCAATATGCAACAAGAACTCTTAATGTATTAAAAAGTGACAATTCTTGGTTGTGTAAGAGACAGCTTAAAAGATGCCTTAATCAAGAAAGAAAAATTATTTATTGACTTTATCAAATGTCAAATTAAGCTTCTTCACTAAATGTTCATTAACTGCCAAGAAAATTCTTATTAATTTTAAAGCACCATGAATACATTCACACAGAATGGCTTTATTTGATGCAAGCTTCATTTCTTGCAAACCTCTTTCCCTTCCTCTGATGAAGTGATATGAGCAAAGATCCTAGTACCCCTTTTATCAGATCAGATTTTAAGACACAGGAGAGATCCTATTCCTCTGCTCTGACCAAAATACTAAACCTGAGTGTCACGTTACCAGAGACTTAAAGTCACCCTAACTTCCAGTGCATTTCACCCTGCTTCACATTACAGTGGTTTGAGATAGCAACACAGCAACAACTTACACAAAATGTTTACTGACTCACCTCCCTGATCTGCTGGCAACATAAACCACATAATGCCCCAAACATACCATATAAACACTGAGCAGTCAGCAATTCAGAAGTTAGAAAGCAGCATATTGCATAAATGCTGGCTGCTCCCTTCCTCTTGTTGTTTCCAGCTCTGACTCTGTTGTACTTGATGAGCTAGCAACTTGCTTGAAGAGTCTGCTTAATACGTTCAGCCCTTATTCCCCACAAGGGAACAGCTCACCTATTTTTTTTCCTCCAAATATAGAATTTGCCAGGCTTTCTCCATGCCAAAACAACCTTGGAAAACTACCCTGATGCCAAATGACTGAAGGATATACGCAGTCCAGACCTCTTTCTGTAGCTAGGAGTAGGAACTTACAACTTGCGCCCTC
>VWZD01003515.1:575848-690333 GCA_013396695.1 Sakesphorus luctuosus | reverse complement strand
GAGATTTTGCTGTATTTTGTGTTAGTGGAAACATAGCTTAAAAGAAGAAATCCTCTCACTCATCCCTGCACAGTCATTAAGGCTTCCCTTGTGGACAATGGTGATGTCTGAGAGAAATTAGGCTCAATTAGCAACCAGCAAGATGAAACTCAAGTGCACACTTTCAGATACATTAATAGTGTTTAAAAGAGAAAAGGGAGGGTGGGAAGGAAAAGAACCCACAGCATCACCCCACGAGATTGCTCCCCCTGTGCTCACCACTGCAGCTACTGCAAGTGTTAACTATGCACGTACAAAGTTTGCACTCCAACTGTGGCTACTTTGCCAGCTGCGCTAAACAAACTCAATGCTAGTGCTGCAACAGGCCGGTGCCTTCAGACTTGGTCTCATAGATGCTTTCCAATATAACCTTAAATGTTAAGAGCCCATAAAATCGGTGCTGAAAGCAGAACTGCACGTAGCAGCCCACAAGGTCTAGTTTTAACAGTAGATTTACATTTGCTTGGTGGGAAAAAAAAAAAAGGCTTTCAGCAGGCACCAAAGTTGTACCGTCTCAAGAACCACAGAGCCACATTTCTCCAGTGGTTTAAGATGAGCTCATAGAAAAAGCTACAGTGCAGCCCAGCTTCCTTCACCATCCCACTTACCCACTTACATGAAGTTCATTGCCAGCCAGAACCTGGCAGAAAACACAGCAAATCACCAAAGGTAAAGGGAAGAGAGGTGAGAGTAAAGAATTCCTCATGAGAGAAAGTAAAGAGACATTACAGATGCTACTCATGAATAAGGAAGACAGATTGGAAAACCTGCAGCAACAAGGGTGGTGATTATATTAACCCCAGACGCATTATGTCTTACCAGCACGAGCCAATGCTTTTGGAACAAAATTAGACTTTGGGTAGCATACAGCAGGCAATATTTGAACAAGAACACTACTACCCAGCTAAACCTCCAGGATCTCAGTCTTAGTGACTGCAGGCAGCATATCTTTGGTGTTGTCCTGGCAGAGGATATAAATACAAGGTGCATCTGAAGCAAATCCCTTTTGGAGCTGCTGTCACTCATACAGTAGCGTTCTTGCTATTCATGTAGTACAGCTGTCATTACAGTACAGCCTTAGACTACTATGCAGATTAGATCATATTATATCACATATCACTATATCACAGTAGAATTTTGATGTGACTTTACAATCCTCATTCAGTTTACATCTAATAAAGCAAAAGGGAGACATTGTTTTAAAATATTAAGTTTCTGGAGGTTTTTTCAAATATATTATTTTGTTTGGAGATTCTTCCACCAATATAGTGCTAATAACTTGGATCACCCATGAATGCAAGACACTGAACTTCTGGGAGACAAGATAGGAGACTCCTCGAGCTGGGAATAAAAACTTTTTTACTGTTTCAGCCATGTTTAGGGTAAACAAACAAACAAACAAAATTCCCCACATCTAGTCTCAAGCCTTTTTTGACTGTTTTCAAAAGAGATTTCCAATTTGCGATAAGTAGAGAAATTCTTATCAAGAATATTGATTTTGTGGGAGAGGAGACAGCCTCTGCAAACACTTCTATTTTCTGACTTGGCAACATGGTTCCGCTCACAAGAGCAAAGAATTCCTTGTTTCTTAACCTTGCAAATAACGGCACACCTAAATCCTAGGTGAACCACAATTTAATCTCTATATTTTCTAAGCTCCTCCAGCAGCCTCATTATTGCTAGTCACAGGTCATCCACATCCCCAACTTTCACAAACACATGGTGAACTTTTACTTTTCATTCCTTAATGACTCAAGGCCTTCCTCTTAATGCGGGTAAAAAACTTGATAATACATTTATAAAACAGGATTAACTTCTCCCTTACTGAGACCTTTTGTTCCAAAGCAAATCACTGTATTACTATGCCTGTTTTATTCTGGTGCCCGAAATCTGTAATGCGTTTACGATAACTGTAGCAAATTCTGTACCTTACTAAACCATTCTGGCCACGCTACTGCTGCGCTGTAATAAAAGATTACCGGTAGATACCCAACAGGCGGCTACGCCCTCCGCACCTGGGCTGCGCCCCTGCCTCCCTCCTCGCCCGGGCGGTGACCCCCGTGCTGGGGAGGCTGCTGGAGCCCCGCAGGCCGAGGAAGGGGTTAAAAACCCGGAGCGGGGCAGAGGGCGAAGCGTTTCCCTCCTCCCAGTGCCCCCGGCCCCTCCGCCCGGCCCGGAGGGCGCCGCCCCTGCGGCCGCAGCGCAGGGGAAGCGGAGAAAGAGGAGGCGGCTGTGCCCCGCCGGCGTTTACCCTCCATCTCGCCGTCGCGGTGGGACCGGAGAGGAGGGGAGGCACCTCCCCGGCGTGGCTCCCGCGCCGACAGAAGCCGAGCCCGCAGCCTTCGCCCCGCACACCCGCAGCCGCCCGGCCGCTCCTCTGGCCGGCTATTAATACCCTCGGCGCCGCTGGCCCGCAGCCATCCGCCTCCTCCGGCGGGGGCGGGCGCCGGGGCACAGCCCGAGCGGGAATGCCCACGGGGTGCCAGGCTGCCCCGAGGGTCAGGGGAGACTGGGCTAAGGGAGGGGATGGTGGGTGGTTTAATGCCCGAGAACGGCCTTTATTGGGAAGTTAAGGGTTCGTGGCTGTCGCTGTTTGTGGCAGAGCCTGTTTCGGTGCCTCTAAAACCTGACCTGGTGTCTTAACATTCTCCCTGGGGCTGCGGGGCGTTCCTGGAGGCAGGCAGTCGGCAGCCGGGCCAGCCCGGCCCGCTGCCAGCAGCACGGCTGGGCACAGGATCACAGAATGTTCTGAGTTGGAAGGGGCTCAAAAGGACCATCAAGTCCAGCCCTTAACCCTGCACAGGGGCACAGGGACTATCCCCAAGCGTCACACCAGGTGCCTGAGAGTATCATCCAAACGCTTCTGGAACTCTTTCAGGCTTGGTGCTGTGACCACTTCCCTGATGAGCCTATTCCAGTGCCCAAACACCCTCTGGGTGATGACTCTAGTATTTTTTTCTAATATCCTTTTTCTAACCTCTTCTGACAGAAGTTCAGGCCGTGACCTTGGGCCCTGTCACTGGTCACCAGAGAGAAGAGATGAGTGCCTGTCCCTCCACAACCCCTCATGAGGAAGTTGCAGACAGTGAGGCCCCCACCTCAATCTACTCTTCTCCAGACTGAACAGATCAAGTTTGAAGGGCTCCGAATGAGTTGTGGCTGACATCCCTGTTCCAGTTCATTCTAGACATGGACTTTCTTAATTCTTATGCCTTTATTTCCTGCTAATTACTACCTCTTAAAATAAATTTCTTCGTAATTACTACCTCTTAAAATTAACAAGTAAACAAGTGTTCTTTTTGGCAAAAGGCATTAATGCTGTTGTCACATAAAGGTCTGAAAATGTCCAAAAATTAATTACCCATGTCCCAGAAAGTTTATTTCTTCTCTTAAAATTCAGGCCTGATTAAAGTTTGACAAAGATTTCCTATAGTTAGCAAAATATTCACATATGTAGTATCCTAATTTCCTTGTTTGTGAGGAAACAAGTGTAGATTTTTGTAGCTTAACAGCAGACTCTACCAAGTCATTAATAACTTCTACAAAAGGAGAAGGTAATCTTGTAGCCCAGTAGATATCCTACACTGCAAGAGATAAGTATTTGAGCCTCATTGTGATAGATAAAAGTGGTAGATATCACTAAATTAAAAAGTTTGTAGTTGCCTGGGAACAAGCTATCATGGTCTGATTCCATTCATCATGGGTAAATGAAAGACAGCCCCAGTCAAAACTATGTATTTCTACTGCTTCCAAAGAGCTAATTTCCCCAAACTGAGAAAAACAGTAAGGGGAACTGACAAGGCAGAGCATATTTAGTGTGAACATCAAAAGAGGAGCTCTCTTAAAGTCTCTGTTAAAAGGCAAAAAGACTGACTTTGCAATCATAGAAGGCACTAACTTTATGTAAAAACTCAAAAGTAGCAGTTAGAAAGAAAATAGAAAATAAAGAGAAGTGATATAAATTACAGTTGCTATGAATTACAGGTTACAATATCAAAAATGATAAATTAATAGGCACGAAAAAAATCCATAGTTGTAACAGCTAAAGAAAAATTGGACATTTAAAGTGTGTTAGGAATAAAAGAAAACCTAGGGATGGTAAGGGCACATTACTAAATGGAACTCATAAGTGGTTTTGTGTTGGTGTGGAAAATGTAAATATGTTCAGTAAGCACTTTTGTGCTACAAAAGAAACAGAGGATTATAAAGAACTGCTCCAGCCTGCTAGTAATTAAGAAAGATAGGAATCATGACCACTATTCTATAAACAAACTTAGATAACTTTTACTCCCAGATCCAGAACAGATATTTGAGCTCTTTCACCTGTTTTAGTAAACTTTGGAATACTTGTGAAATTCCAAAGTGGCTCTAATCTTTTACCAATAGTCAAAAAGAGGTAAGTGCAAAGAGCAGAAAACACAGGCCAACATCAGTACCCTAAATAATAATGGGAGTAACATTTCGTTTTAAAATATTTCAAAGAAATGAATAGAAATTATTCCAGTCTTTTTTATGAAGATTGGGTCTAATCAAACTTCTCTAAATTAATTATTTCATGAGACTGCTCATTTGGCTACGTGCATATTGATGATTTAGTCTTTTAAGACAGCTTGAAAGAAAATATATTACCCCATGATATCATTAAAGCAGATGTTAAATCGCCCAAGCCTTGGTGAAAAGACTGATGACAAAAAGTAATGGATGCTAAAGGAATGTGTGTTTCTGTGAAAAGGGCATCACATCTGAAAATGATGCAAAAAGAAGAGAAATGGTAAAGGTACCAAGCAACCATGTGAAGTAGTCTGAACTGAGTGGCAAACTGTACCTTGTCAAACAAAATACACCTACTGTAACTAAAGCATAGTTACTATAACTAAAACCCTGTGACAAGCTTGACGGATTGTAGGTGTGTACTGAGAAGAAAATGGCACTTGCTGGAAATGATTTAGGGGTTGTAATCACCAACCCATCACAAACACTCACTCTGACACTGGTAAAACGAAGGATTAACCTGCATCAGGGGAGTAGGAAGTAGGGGGGATAGTTTTATCTCTGAATATATCACTAATGAAACCAATCTTGTGTACCATGTTCCTGCCCATGTTTTGGAAAAAAAAAATCAAAAAATTGTAGAGGGGGCAGATTAGGATCTGAAAATGTGACTTGAGAATTGAAGAAAAATGCTGCTAAGTGAGACTTAAAGAGCACAATCTGTTTATCGTATCAAAAAGATTGACTTGATTACAGCACATAAGTACCTCTATGGAGAAAAAATACTGAATTCTGAAGGGCTCTTTAATCTAGTGGAGAATGGCATAACAAGAAGCTGTAGCAGAAACTGAAGTCAAGCAAATTCAAATAAAGCACACAATTTTCCCTCTTAAGGTGAAAATACATCACTGGAACAAGATAACAAAGGCCCCAAGAAATTTTTAATGGTTACCTGTCCCCCAGCCAGGACAAGATGTCTTCCTGGAAGACAGGATTTAGCCAAATGCAGGTTTACTGCCCTCATACTGCTTGTACATGTGTGAAATTTAATGGCACAGGATACAGAGGAAATCAGACCATATGACTAAATGGTCCTTGTGTCTTAATTTTTTCTCCTTACACTAAGTAATTATAAGAAGGGCTGGCTATGATGAGCATCTGCTCAAGATGACATTCTTTTGTCAACTGACTGCAATCAGTCTGAAAAACACAACTACCCTGAGTGTGTAGGATTCTAAACCATCACAGTACATGAGACATTCTTGGCAAACAGAGTATGAAATATGGAAGACAATCAACATTAGTCACCTATTTGCATTTTTCAATGCATTAAGCTGACAAGATTTCAATTCTTCTGGGTCACAAAGGAGCTCAGAACAGCTTAAGAAGAAGCTGAAGGAAAGGGCAGAAGCATGAATCTATTAAAAACACTGGCCATCAGACTTAGGTAATGTGATAATTAAACCCAAGGTTTGAAATGCTGGCAGACAAACCAGGCAACTAATTCAATATACAATATTACACTAGTAAATATACATCAGTTTTAAATATTTATGGCTTTCTTGCCCAGCTTGTGCATAAATGAATCAAGTTACCTCACCTGAAGCTATGATCCCCCATAATGAGCTGTGCTATGCAATAAGGACTAAAAGGTTTGACACGAAAAGTAATGCCTACCTCTCTGAAAGCAGCCAGGACCACACAACTGAATTGTGTTGCACGTAAACTATTGAGAACTGCATTGAAACATTAATGAACTAACACTCTTCTTAAATTGTTGTATTTGGCAGGATGTGAACTTGCATCTTCTATCCTCTGGTTCCAAAGTTGACACAGCAATGCTCACCTCAGTGGCCTTTCTGTTCTCATCAGCTGTCCCCTCCCTGAAGTCTATTCTATGAAGACAAAACCTTTTCAACAAGTAAGGAACCTCCTCTAAACTATGCAGAACCCCAAAGTTTTTAAACAAATAATTACAACAGTAGAATAACAATACATTCCTTACTGAAGAAAGAAAGAATTATGTTGAAGAGGGAAAGTTCATTTTAGAGATAGCATGTAAATTGTTTTTCCAAATCCACTATCCCAAAATTCAAAACAAAGGTGCTTTCCAAACAAAAAACTCATTTTTTCCAGAAGAGGCTCAAAAATTTTGACATACCTACTATTGGTACGCAAGCTCTAATACCTTGTGATTAGTTCTGACTTCTAGAAATTATTTAGAAAAATGACAGGCTCTTTAGATGGTCTTAAAGATGAAAGCTTTTAAAGGAACCTTACACTTTACAAATCTAACCTAGAAGGTACATAAAGTAGGGTCTCAGCTATTTCTCTGTCTTTTCCCCAGAAGAAGCTGTGGGCTCTGTTTTTAGAATGACAAAGAATTCACAACTCCAAACGGAGTGTGGGAAAAAGCTGCAGGATCCCTGTGCTTGTGTAAATCAGATCCTGGGGCATTAATAATTGAAGTGTCATGGTTACCTCCATTGGTATCAACATCACCTATGGAACTCAAACATTAGCAGCCTGGTGCAGGTAACCGAGACAGGGAAGAAAAAGCATTAAGAGGTTGAAGGGCATTCATTACCTTTTTGATGGTTACAGGAATAATGTTGCTGTGCTACTGGAGGCTGACCAAAGGTGAAGACTGATCATTTTATACAGTAAAGTGAAGAAGTAGTCAGGTTCTCAAGTTGCAGCATCTGATGCCTTCAAAGGAACAATATGACACTGGCTAGCTGGCAAAACACATTGTTCAGAATGTCAAGGCTCAAAACAACAAAACATATTTGGTGAGGTTTGGACCTCAGAGGCATCAGAAAAGACAAGAAAGCCAACAGAAATTTAGTCAGCTTATGGGAAAGTCTTTTGTGGTTTCATAGATCCAGCTTAGATACCCATGTTGTGTATTTAAATATGTTAAATCACTTCTATATTTTCTTTGAAAAAAAATTAAGTAGGGTAATCCAAATAAGGCTATTTATAACCCTTGAGCATACAACCTTTCAAGACTGACTGTTGCTCATTCGAATCAATAATGATAATTACAGACCTGTTATTATTCCCACGTTTAATAAAAGAAGCCATACAACATACATTATTAAAGAGTAGACTACCTAAAGTGTCTGATCTCAAATTGTAATACTATTTTTGAATAGTTGGTATGTCATGTACATTCTCCTTTAATCAATATTGGAAAACCAGCTCATGTCATATCCCTTCTCTAATGCTGATTTTGGTGAGAGGCAAAAGAATTTAAAATCTTATAGGAGGAGGAACCTCCCAAGGTTTAGGATCAGCATACTGTTTCACCCCTTATGTTTTAATCAAATATTTTTCCAGGAAAGATGTGTGCTCTAGGAAAGATCCTCATGATAAAATAATGCTTAAGAAATCTCATTACTCAGGTTTATGAAGTTGCTTGTCCCTTCTGTAATTCAGAGGGATTTAATCACTCCTGCAAATTTAAAATAAGATGATCAACTGATTAGAGCAGGGCTTCTGTTTGCTGTCTGAATCAGACAAAGGACAGAGCAGGCACAGGAAGGAAATCACATTCAAGAATTGTAACAAAAAATGAGGATATTTCAAATCTCAGACTCTAATTTTGTCTCAAGATCTGATTGATTACAAAGAAAAAGACTATACAAGCTTCATTCTTATGGTTTACAACATTAACAAAACCTTTTGATGGATATATAACTCATATTTGCCCATGCCATTTTGTTCCAGACAGAGAAGCTTAGAGGAAAATGGCTAACAAAAGCAAGGTGTTTTCATCCTTCTTATGTGTCGGTATTTGATTTTTTTAATAAACAATACTATAATAGAAGTGCACATAGCTTTTTCTTTCTCTTTTTTTAATGCAAGAATCTTAACCTATTTTAAGCCAAGGGGATCACTGAGGAGGGATAGAGAAAAATCGGAGAAACAGCAGATACTGCTGTACTGTGGTCACTGCAGCTCCTGTGAGTATGGATGAGCGATCTTTAAACTAGCAGGCTTAGGTACTGCTACACAAGTAGCAAAAGTAACACAGTGCTCAGGACAAACTGCAGACTCTTCCTCAAGGCTGGATATTTGGCCTGTGACCCACTTGGAGTGCCAGGCTCCTGCAGCCAGAATGCTGCCATGGCAGGGAGGTAACAAATGGTTAGAGGTGCTGGCTGAACAGATCGAAGATCTGGGCTTAGCTTTGATATTATATGAAGATTACAAAAGTTGAAGATGAAATTATTAGAAAGACAGGGTTTCATTCTTTGGTCAGCTGCCTCAGTGAGACTCTCCCACATTGCCTCTTTTACTAAATTTGTTACAGCTACTGTTGAATCAGGCTTTGCTAGATATTCTTGAGACAATGAACTTTGAAAAGCATAAGACTAGAGGTGACAAAGCAGAGAAGGGGCAAACTCTCCACTTTGACATTTTGTAGTGTCAGGATTCTTAATAAAACCCTACATAACTAGTTTTCCACATAAAGTAGCTTGCATGGTTGTTGCCCACCTAAAAATAAATAATCCCTTGTGGTTTATAAAAAAAAAATAAAGGTAAAAACTAGAAATTTTGAACAGGGTTAAGTACATACCATACTGAAATACCTTTGTGGTAAAAGCTGTAACTGTCACATTAGGAAACCATAAAATAAAGGGCATGAGTATTGTTTCTAGAATCAGGATTTATGGCCTTTAAAACATGCAGTGCCAGAGGGTAACATGAGTCCAAGAAATGAACTCAAACAGGTCTAGCACTCCATCCAACACAGGTCACTGTGTGGTACCATTTGGAAGCGAACACAGATACCAGAGAGTGTGAGTGAAAACACATCTACATTGTCTTCCAGAGCATGTAACCATGTTATGTAGGCAGGGCTAATGCTTCAGCTTCCCACCTCTGTAAACTTCAGCAAAGAGTGAAGTTTATGTCAGTTCAAGATGAATTTTATATAAATTCATTCCAGTTGCAAAAAAAAGAGTCACGGACCACATAACATTTAAGAAGGATGCAAAGCAGCAGGTGATTTCAGAACCACACTGAGCAATGTTATTTAGCAAAAAACTAGCCTGTGGGTTCTGCAAATGAAATTACTTCCAACACTCACTTCCATGGCAAATGTAGAATCCTGGGTACAAACAATGCACACCAAGAAGCCTGAAATTGCATTTGAGGGGAAAAAAACTTCTTTGAGCCATCTTCATATCTGATTTGGCCTTGGACAATTTCACTGCAATGAGCACGATTTCTTATGTTTGTGCAGAGACCTGTTACGGATAAAGAAATCTAAAGGAAAATGAAATCGCTGCATGCAGAGATTATAATAGTTGATGTCATGACTGGGATACAGAGACTAGGAACAGGCAAGAAAGAAACAGATATCACCATCCCACGCCCAGAACAAAATATCTTTTTAATGGTGATATGTTTCAAATAAGGTAAATACTGCATGTAGATTAGAGAGCTCCTTTCAGGTAGGTGTCTTACTACATCTCTGTCTTCCAGGATAAACAGAGCAGCAATATGGAAAGGATTAATTTCTTCAAGATAGTGTTAGGTATATGAAACCTGAAGCACTTTTGGCCTGTGTCTGCTCTCTCTAGCTACACAGGCAGAAATTAGGTATTTCAATGGCCCTTTTGTCTGAGTATACAATGTTGCTTATAAAGCACAGCTGTGCCAAATGTGATTGTGATAACTGGAAGTTGTTTTAAAATCTAGGTCCCCATGCAGAAAGTTAAGTGACCAGTTACTTCCACTGGACACACATTCAACTGCAATTCCATTCTGTCCTGATGCCTCTGATTTTCATACGGCTTTCACAGCACTGAACTATATCAGTGGCTACAAATAGGCAACACATGTGACAAGCTGACCTTGCAAATTCAAGCTTAAGACCAGAAAAGTGATGACTGAGAATTGGGCACAGTACAGTGCATATCAGTAATGTCTACAATTTGGGGTTTTTTGGTAGTTTTTTCTCCAGCAACTCTTTTCTAGCAGAGAAAAATGTTAGGCTATGACAAAGCATCTTTTCTGAGATCAAAGGAGATAAACAAGAAATAAAAGCACCTCTCAGGACAGGAATTATGCTAAGCAGCTCACTCCTCTTAGCATTCTCAGCTTTTACGTAATTTTAAAAGTCCTCTTTGTTAGATTAAAGGAAACAGCTTGAATGCAGCTGATCTAGGGTACAGAAAGGTCAAGAGAACACCAGTGTGTTGCTAAAAGTTAACTACTATACTCCTGAGAGAGCAAGGATCTGAACTCCCATCTCCTGCATCCAGCGTAGTGCCCAGCACATGGGGTACATACTACATTTTGAGCCTTGGAATGAGCCGGTCATTTTAAATTTTGACAGGGGGGAAAAATGGAAGTCGCAGCCCCTAACTAGGAGAAAAACCTATTCTTGTTGCTGAACACTCTAACCCCTCTTTCACCTTCTTACATACTCAGAAGGCCACTTCCTCCAAAGGAAACACCCATGAAAAGCGCCAGATGTTTCTGCTGACAGAGCTGAGGCAAACCTAGGTCAGGTTTCCAAACCTGACGAAGGCGCTGATATAAGATGTGGCACTTAGTGAATATACCACAACTTTTATCCTTCAATGTCTTTTGACATGGACACCTACAGACCTTTTGCAATATGATCATTATATAAATTACAAAAAGAAACTGGAGTTTCTAGTGTGGAAATGGCAGTGTGTAAACATATGAGAGAACAGAAGGACTTTGAACAAAAGGTTGTTCTGACTGTTTTCAGCTACATTTTCACTTTGACAAAGACATTCACAGCTGAAGAGCTGAACTGGAACCTGGGTGCTACTATTTCTTTCTCCATCAAATGCTTTGGGAGCACTAATAGATATTAGGATTCTGTGACTTGGTCTCTTGAAAACAGAAATTCACACAATACTTTGGAGAAATTTTAGAAAGAAAATTAGAGAAAAACTTAGTCAGCTGTAAACCAACAGCTGTAATTTGAGGCAAGTGTTTCAAAATCCTGGATCTTTCATTTATATAAACTCTTCTATGAGATGGTGGTGGTATTGGGCTGCTCAAGCAGTAAGGAGGAATCATTCTTTCCAAAAAATCCTTTTTGTTGTTGTTTAATCATTCAGAACTGATTTTCTCCTGAGACATCCTCCATTCAAACTAATGGCATGCTTTGCCAAGGCATTTTTTCTCTTGAGGTCTTTCTGAATTTCATAGGTAAAGAAAAGCAGACTGTGATTGCTCACTCAACTAGTTGTATTAAAAATAGTAGAGATGACAACACTGCATAGCCTTTTGTACTTGACAACATGGAAGAGTACAAAGACTTACTTTACAAGCATATCAGAACACATGGAGCCAAATGAGTCACAAAATAAAAGACCTGTCAGAAGTGCAATGACAAGAAAGCAAAACGAACTTCCACCTTGTTTTAGAAAAGATGCCAGTACCTACTTACATAAAACATTTTAGCACCTGCTTATATAAAGCAATATAGAGTGGTATACAACACATTCAGAGTTAAAGATGCCATGAAATTATATACTTCACAACCAACTGTAGTACATTAAACCCAGTTACATTCCCTCCTGAATAATAACCATCCTCAAATGTGTAATGTCAACAGCAACCTAAAATCAAAATATGTGTTGCACCCTGCACATAAGCAACCCATTTTGAAATGTGGGTCTAGATACAGTTCTAGTGTCAGTGTAGCAGTTCAGACACAGAAAAAGTAACACAAGTTCTGAAACCGATTCTCTTACCACTGGTATTTCAAAGTGCTCAATCACTAGCTCAAATCAGCATATAGCCTTTTAAAAGAGAGATACTTATATTGATACAGATCATTCTTAATCACATAACTATTTGATTTCTCTTCAAAGGCCAATCCCTGTAGTTTAGAACTTCTCAATAAATAGTATAGTTCCCTAATACAAATTGACTTAATGTAGCAAAATTAGGTATCTCAGATTACTTCCATTTTTCCAAGATTACTCTTGTTTGGCCATTTTTTATTAGAGTTTGGCCATCAAAAGACAACACAGCTACTGTTTTTGACCCCTCTTTGTAAATACATGGGTGAACTCTTTCATTCCCTTGTAACTCAGTTCATTTACAGTGGCAGAATGACAATAAGGGCTTTGGTTCCTTTCTGAATGCTTTGGTTTCTTTACAGATGCCAAACAAATTCCTAAGTATTCGTAGTACTAAAAAGAATATAATAATTGTGCCATTAGTTTTCAAGGAAAACCTCTGTTGATAGCAAATGGGACTTTTTGCTTGACAATTCTAGAACTTTACTGCTTTCATTTTGCAGAGGCTAGTTTTAAGAACTAATGTAGTAAGGGAAATACCCAGAGAGTACACTTTTTTCTTTCCCAAGCATATGTGAGTTTATTGGAAGAAATACTTAATTCTCTGACCCAGTCCCGAATCATTAGAAAAATCTCATATTTTTAATTTTGTAACTCTAAGACACTTTTTTCAGTATTCTAATTCTCACAATAATAAAAATCATGCACTAATTAGTTTTATAATTAGACAAGCTATCAAAAATGGAAACAGCTAATTAGTATTTCTCCCTTACCAGTTCAAGAAAAAATTCTACTCAGTAAAAAGGTGACAGCAAAATGGTGAATGACAGGACTACATTTAGGGTGTTTCCAGATTCCAGTCAGCACAAAAAAGAATAGGGAACATTTGGTATACTATGGCATTATAAACCCAGTCTTTCCCATCTCTTGGGAACTATGCATGAGACTTCCAAAGGTTTGCAACTCAGAGTTGAGTTTGTCTGTTTGGGAACTACCTGGTGCTCTGGTAGCTGAAGTGTCATTTTCCGTTCAAGGGCAACATAACTACTAATGCCTCTTTCACAGCCTCCTCTTTTCTGAGTCCTGCTCCAGAATATAAAGTACAACCTCTTGGTGTAAAGAATGTGCTGAAGCTTTCACTTGATTTCTCTTTTCCAATGTCTACACACGTGCTTTCATCAGCTTTCTTTAAAGGCTTGAAGCATATGGCTCTTAGTGGCCTTGAAGCCCCTCAGGGTAATTTTAACAAAAATTATGTATGATAGAGACTCTAACAGTCAACCTTGTTTGACAGTGGTCCCACCTGAAGCAGGTAATTTATAAAAAATGTATAGGAAACAAAAAATTTTCTACCTGATACTTGCTACCATCGACAACAACAGAGAAAACAGACACACCACAACATGGAAAACAAGCCAACAAGAGTACTGTGCTAGTCAATGAGCTCCTCCTCCTTCACCCTGCAGAAAGGTCTAACAGGAAAACAAACAAACATTAAAACCAAAAAGCAAAAAGTTTAGCTTATTTTCAGATTTTTTTTTACAAGATTTGACACAATCTCTCTAATGGTGGGTTAATGCTCCACATAGGGTGCATCTGAAAGTCTGTGTCGAGTTCCTAGTGTGTCTCGTTATCACTATACCCAGAATCAATACCAACAGAGGACCTCATTAGCTGTCTCAGAAGATAAGAGGACAGTGAAAAAAAGGTAAGAGACATGCAAGATAAACAGCTGTCCAAATAATGATGCATCTTGCTCAGGCACCAAGGGTTAAGCTGGTCACCAGGTTTGTAGCCAAAAAATCCTTTCAAAGCAAATTGGCAGGGAAGACTTAGAAGGTTTTGGTCTCTATCAATAGCTTGACAGATTGTTTACTTTGTTTATTTCTAGACTTCTTAGGGGATAAATTCTCCTAATATTTTAGAGTCTGAACATATTGGCAACGCCCCAGTCTCTTCTGTTTTTTTCCTGTGGTGTGGTGTGGTTTTGTGTTTTTGCCTTTTATTATTACAAGTTTGAGGGAAGTGTTCTGTGGCTCCTGGGATACACACAGCAGCAATTCTGTTGGCTTGCCTGTACTAAACAGGTGTCCCTGCTACTGCAAAGGACTGAATTTGATGACTGAGGTGCTTTCTTCAAGGTTCCTTTTCCATCTAGATGGTCCTTACAGTATATGCATTAGCCAACTTAATGTGCAGCTCAAAGGGAGCATGCTCCAAATCTGCCCTGCCCAGCCAGCAAGAAGAAAAGCTAGACAGTCTCCAGACCTATCCACACAACATAAATTCAGTATTGCTGTTAAAATAAACAGCCAAAGCAGAGATTTCTCAGCCTGACTGCAGCTGCTGTTGCTTTCACCATCTCCTTTCTCACCGCAGGGAATCAAACTTCATGCTGCAGATGTTTCCACAGTAGGTCCTCCTGCCCTGCTGCCTGATATATTAACACCAGCCACAAAACAACACAAGCTTTCTGTCTACCTCTTTGTCTAGGTGATTGTAATCCTTGGTCTGCAAACTTTAATCCTTTCCCTCCTGAAATTTGCCTCCTTATTTTAGACGTTTTTTTACCTCAAGCTGTCATTGTCATGTACAGAATTCCAGAGCTGATAGTAATGAGCAGTGCTGAGGAAAAATAGCATGATCAATGTGTTATCTAGATCCTTCCCCGAACCTGTTTAGGAATTACAAGAAATGCTGTCCCCATATGGCTCAAAAAAAATGAATTACTGCTAACTCTAACAGAGTCAGACTTTTCAGCCTTGGTTACTAAAGCTCCAAGTAAAGCACTTTATACTGAAAACTCTATGGCTACCACCAGAGGACCTGAATTAATTAGCAAGGTATTTGTAGGGAGATATGAAGGCAAAAGTAGATCCACATTCATACACATGTTTATACACACTCTCCTTTATTCATTCTGCTTCTCCAAACCATCAATATACCTGACCCACTTTCTAACTCCGTGTTGTTGCTGATGTTGCTGATGCAAAGCCTCTTTCAGTTTATTGGGAAGATACATTCATCAGAGAAATAATGCAGTGCAGCAGTGTCTTCTTTTGTCAGGAGCAGCTGGAATTATTGCTTACTTGGTCACCCCAAGGCATTCATAATTGGGAGCAGAAGATATGTGTGCCAAGATAAGCTGTAAACCACACATTTTATGCCAAAAGCAGGTTGGGAATGTCTTTGTAAGTACAGCAAATGGTTTCATTTATACCTTAATGAAGGCAATTTTCTTGGATTTCATTCTTGCCATTTGCATAGAAGAATTTGATCTGGTGCAATAAAGATTCAAGTAGTATGCATTTATGATGGCGCAGTACCAAAACCTGCTACTTCTGTCTGCAACAAATTCGTGATTGCATGATAAACAAAAAAATTTCGACAACTCCTCATATTCCTGAGTATTTAGATATGAATCTGAGGATTTGACTTTACAATGAAGCAGAATTAGTTTAACCAAAAGCATGATTTTCAATGAATTTAAAGTTAATTTAAGCATGAGGTGTGTTAGTTTAAACCCTGCTCACACAGTTTAAAACAAAATCATGTGATCTCCCAATGCACCTGATAGTTGGCAATACCAAAGAAGATGAGTTTCCACTAAGATGACAGACTGTGAATGGGAATGGCAGAGGCATGAGTATATGCTTCTTTCTGCCAGGTTTCGTACTGCAGTAGTAACTGCTGGCAGAGTAACTATCAGTAAGGAGACTGTAAGAGCTTAAACCAGTGCAGCTGTTTTCTTAGCAACTGACTTAGCCTTAACTGCAAACACACAGTTCTAGCAGCTTCACCAAATGGATAAGTTGTCACATTCCCTTGCTTGGCCCCAGACTGAGTAGAGGTACCTGTGAAGAAAGGAAATTAGCAGTCTAGCTCCACATGAAGAAGGCAAGCAATGTTGGGCAAGGTTGCCTCTCTTATTGGCTATACTGCTTGCTGCATCTAGCTCAGGTTCACCCCCAGGACTGTGCTCTGCAGTTTCCCACTGGGGCACCCTCCTGTGCTCTTCTCTTCTCAGGGACAGGCTGAATAGACGATTTCATCAGTCTGCAAACAAGCCGGCCCAGAGCCACCACCCTTGTCGAAGGAATTGTTACTTGTTACTGACTACTTACTCCTTATTACTAAAAAAATCCTGCCCAACTCCTTTGAAGGACTATCCCCATGCATTTTGAACCCTTTTGCCACTGATCATAGCCAGTGGCTCTTCAACAGCATGGCTTGATGGAGGGTTCTGCAGAACACTGGGTTAGCATCTCTGCTAACAAAGGGAAAAACAAAAAGTATATTTCAAAGATGTTATCAACTTCATTCTGTGTCAGAAAATATTTTAACTGGAATTTTCTGGCAAAAAAATATGACCTAGAATTCCCAGATACCTTCATATTTCAACCCAAGTGAGTGGATGACCATTATTCTTCTAAAAGCAGAAAAATAAATTAAGAGTCACAACACAGAGGAAGAGAACACTGATCCATTTTGACACTTACGACTTTCAGATCAGAGATCTATGAAAATAGTACTATCCTGTCACGATTTAAAAAGATGAACTGGATGAAAATCACCTACAGAATGCTAATTAGGCCTATGCTTCTGTGCCCATCCCTGACATGCCGCATGTTGAACTCCTGCTTCTTCACTCTGCAACTGAAAGTCAAGGAGTGAAAGGTCTGACATTTGTTGCTGGGCTGCATTGACCACTAAACAAATAAATGAGGTGACAGGAGGTGTATTTGTTAGGTCATCTTATAACTGAGATGAAAATCATGCATTTTTAGGGATGAAAGTGAAGGACTGTACAGAAGCACAGGATTATAGCTACATGATCAGAATTGCACAGGACAGAGTAGCTCAAGACAAAAGCCTGAAAGGACTTGGCTCAGAACGGCAATGTGCAAATGCAGAGTTTCCATGGAAATAAACTATTTTGATCCAAAAAGAAGCTACTTGGAATTCAAACTGGGGCAGCACTTCTAAGGCAAAAACACCACGTGGTCATAACTTTTTCTCCCATGAAGGAGCAAAGGTTTTCCAATCTTTCCCTACTCACACATTCATAGTCACAGAATATGACACCATTTCAAAGGCAATGGAGTAAGCAGAGTAATTATTCACACTTTCACAGTCTTCTTACCATAGCTGGAAATTTTAGGCAATAATAGCAAAGGTTCTTTTCCTTGCTCATCAGCCTTGTTGCTAATTGTCATCATTATGACCCTACCATCACAGTGATCATCATTATAATGTGTTATGATGAATCATAAAACACTCAAGAAGTTTAATTTTAATAACTACATACTGCAAAATAAATACAGAAGAAATTCTTTACTGTGAGGTTGGTGAGGCACAAGAACAAGTTGCTCAAAGGGGTTGTGAATTCCCATCCTTGGAATTGTTCAAGGCCAGGTTAGATGGGGCTCTGAGCAAGCTGGTCTAGTGGGAGGTGTCCCTGTCCATGGCAGGGGGTTTGGAAGTGGGTGATTTTTAAGGCCCCTTCTAACTCAAACTATTCTTTGAATCTATGATTCTATGAATAGGCAGGGCTGTGTGCTGCCCTGAGTTCTGGATGATGACCATTGATGCCATTTATGTATTAGCATGCTCCCAACCTGGTTCTCATCCATCCTGACTCCCACTCTCCCGCATCCTACCTGGGCTTGTTTTTGGGATGGAACCGTATTAGCATGTTTGTATTAAGCCATTTGGGCTCAATCATCATGTTTAAAAAGGGAAAGAGAATTTAGGCATAAGAATATGAGCTAGGCCTAAGGGCAGGGAATGTCTCCTGGCCCATTTTTGTCTAGCATTACAGACACTGCCCTTATACAATATTCACAGTTCTGTGCAGCAGAGGCCCATCTTGGAGCCAAGTTGCTGTTCTAACTGCCATCTGCAAAGCCCTCTAGATTGCTTTGTGATGAATACATTGATAGCTCAGTGAGTCTCCCCAATGAGACTGAAGAATTTTAATAATTGACACGTGCTCAAGAGCAGTTATTTTAACAAACGTTCTCTGAAATAGAATAAGTATATATTTAGGTGTGATAAAACTAGATAATTTTTCCCACAATGGAAGTCATTTGACACTGCTCAGAAAATCTGTAAAACTTTCACTGAAAGAGTTCGAGTCATCACAGCTTAGATCACCAAATCATTTTTTTTTTCAGGAGAAAGAGAAAGAAAACTAACTGTTGTATTTTGGAGTCATTAATGATCTCATGTGAACTTTTTCCAAAAAGTTAGTCTAACAAGGACAATTTCAGCTCCAACAGTCTATGCCCAAGTGCAATAGATGAATATACTGTGATTTTTAAAACAATAATAAGACAGGATCTAACTCTTTTGTTTTGATTCCTCTTCAGGAAATGTTCTCTACATGGATATTTTCATAATGTTACAAATGAATTAAGGACTGCAAGACATTTTTAATTGATTCAACATCATCAAGCAGGTGAAATGCTGTGACATGGGCAAAGTGTGAGGTTGCATAAGATATTAAATTAAGGCCAAGTGAAAAATGAAGGTGCTAAGATGGGTACTTGGAGGAGGAAATGGGGGGAAAAAAAATCAAGACCAAGATCCCACTCCTTGCAGTGACCTCTGCAGATCATCACTAGGTCAGAGTCCCCACAAAACCAGTGGACAAAGGATGGGAAAACTCAGAGTTCTCACAGACAGCTGAGATGAAGGCAGGTCTCAGAAAAGCAGAGCATATCCCTTCAAAGACTAAAGGACAAAATAAGCAAGCAGAGGGCCAAGTTCAGGACTCTCTGCCAAGAATCTAAAAGAGCAAATTCCAAGTCCCAGAAATATTAGACAGCAATCCCTAAACAGAGATACCAGTTCAGTGCATATAAGGACATTGGGTATATGCACACAGATGGAGAAGCCAAGACTGAAGTTCAGAATCAGATTTCCAGAATTTGGTGTTTGGGTATCAGTGCTCAAGTATAACAAAAAAGAGACATGGTCCTGAATCAAAGAGCCTGGGTTTAATTTCCAGCAGCAAACTGGGAGAACTCAGGGCCTCAGTGCCACAGCTTCTAGACCTGACAAAAAATATTTTTTGAACTTAGATATGTCAGACAAGGGTGTACAAGATCAACTTGCAGGACAGAAGTAAAAACTGTATTCTCTATAACATAGAGAATTAACAAGGCTCTGCACAAAGGACACTGGTAATTTTCTCAAATTCTCTGATTTATGCAGCTGAAGTACCTGCTCTCTGTGCATCATGTCTCCTAGCATAGCAAACATTTTTCATCAGAGTCACTTTTAGCTATTAAGGAAGATATTCACACTGCCTTCACTGACAGAGATTGGTTTGTTTTGGTTTAGCTTTTCCACAGGCCTTGCAAACTGCTTCTTCTCAACACTGAAGTCCCAGCACCTTCATTGTGGAATAGAGGAGTGGATGCTGTAAACCTGTGACAGGGAAGGATCCTGGCAAAAGGCTCCTGCTGAAGAAGTTCTGAAAGTTTCTTTTGAATTCTGGATCTCATGAAAGGGCACAACTGTTCTTCATGGTACTACTGTGGCCTTGCCCCTCTACCACCCATGCATCAAGTGCCACTACAGACAGATTACAGGTCACATTGGTCATGCACATCTCCCATCACCAGGTTCCACAAATCAGAAGAAACAGCAGGGTGTGATACAGTGGATGGCTAAGGCAAAGGACAGTCAGGTGAGGAAAATGAGATGTGATGCCATGGCAGGAATCTTTGAGCAATTGTGAGATTTGACAGGGTCCGTGATTTCCTTAATTTGAAATAAAACGAACATGTTATCCTCTTAAGAGGAAAAAAGCTTGGGGCCCTTAATTCTAATACCAATCATCCTAATAACATCCTAAAAATAATCTTAATAACAACCCACAATAACTGAAAGGTCAAGGAAGGATTGCTGCTAGGTTTAGCTGAGGAAATTCACATATTGTTCTAATTATTGATATCCAGCTGCCTTAAAAACTGTTCTTTGGGCTCTCTTGAGCATGCCTCAGGGCCAATTCACTAAGCCTCCCTATCCAAAACCAGAGGGAAGGGACTGATGATAGTCACTGAAGAGATAAAAGGGCAAACACCAAAATAAAACACCTGAGCTGCCTAAACTTGGCTGTACCCCTTATGTATTTGCAGCTATGAATACTGTGGGGGCTAGTTTTCAGTTTCTCAGACCACTTGCCAAGCAGGAGATACTCTCAATGACACATACAAAGAGGGAAAAACAGGACAAGAGGCTTCCTTGATGGAAAACATCTGATCAGATTTCTCCAGTATCAAAAGCATTATACGAACAGAACTTTCCGTATTCATCTCGTCAATTATTTACAATAAAATTAGCATATACTTAAAATCACCTACATGCAGATAGACTAGAAAACTTCCATGCAGCATTACACAAACAAGAGGACAAGTGGATGTTAGATGCAAGAGATCAGGGATCAAAGCAGGAGCTGCAACCAGTACAGACTGAAGTGTCTAATAATCGACTCCCACTGACATGGACGGAAGCTTCAGCCAGCAGCAGAGAGCAGCACGAAGTCACCATTGAATGGAACTTGCTCTCTGATGTACAACTAAGAAAGGAGACAGCTGACAGGACTGAAATGGGCTCTGTCATAGTTAAGGGACCAACTTTATTCTCTCACTGGTGCTATAAATATTCCCTTGGTTTAACTGTTTTCCAGCAGTAAGTGCACAGACATGTCAAGAGAGAGATACTGCCTTTTTTTTTAGCAGGATTTCAAAATTGCAGTCTCAGTGACTTGCTTGTAGGGGGGCATGTAAGTGCCAGTCCAGATAGGAAAATCATGTTTTTAAATGGCCTCCCTTGAAGCCCCACACTTTTAAGTAGCACAACTTGACAAGCAGAAGAGAATTATAGTATTTACCAATCTGAAAAAGACTTGTGACTGCTAGAAATATGTATACTAATAATTTTGCTTTATAGTTTATGAGTAGAGAGTGAAAAATATTACCCAGGACTCAGTTAGCTTTATGCACTGAAAAGTGAAAAGCACTGAGGTCTGTTCTGCTTTCTTGTGAGTAGCAGGGAAAGAGCTCCCCAGGCAAAGCACGGGGATGTTCAGTACTGCATGTGACACACTCACCTACCTTGTACCTCTGAATCTGACTTGCACTGAGCCTACTACAACTACCCAAGAGGGCCATGTAGATTTCTGTTGTGACAAATTAAAAAATAAAACTATTGTAAGAATTTCATGAAGAAACAGAAGTCAAATGTGAAACTTTCTTGCCCACAATAAAATGGATTCCTATATCCAAAGCACCATGCATGAGCTGGAGCTGTCTAAGGAAGTGCTGCTGGGTTTTTCAACAACTTCACAATTTCACTATATCATAACAACTTGCACATGAAAGCATCCCATAAAAAACCACCTGTTTCAATGCAATCCAACAGGTTTTCAAGCACTGCACTGTTACAATCTGGAATCGTAGTAATTAAGCCTTGCAGGTGAAAAAAAAAATCCCCTGCAGAAATCATTCATATTTTCTAAAGTTTCTAAGCTTTCCTCTAACTAGTTTTCTTTGTGTAACTTGTATAGCTGGCACGAAACATATATTACTGTGGTTTTCTTGGCATGAGGTTGCAGTGGCAGAAGGCCATGTTGTTCAAGTGAAATAGACACTAAGTCCCACATGCACAGAAAGGCTAAGGCATATACATTTCACTTCTCTCTGTATTTACTACCCTACACTGAAGCTAAGATCCATCAAACTGCTGGCTGTCTCCTTCTCCACTTGGCATGTAAATCCTCAAGTCCTTCAGGGACTCAAGTGTAAATGTGAGTGTTCCCTGAGTCTCTAGAGGACTTACCACTGACACAGACATTTAACATCATGTGGCAATTGAGTGCCAAGCCCTGCTGGGTCCCACCAGTTGGTGTTCCAGTTGAGGGGCGAACCAGGTGGAAGTCTACCAGTATATCTAAAGGAAGAATATTATTCCTGCCTTTGGAAGCACAGCTAACAAATGAGCCACCGTCCCTCTTCTGTACCACAATCTAGTGGTAAATTCAGCAAATGAAAACACAAAGCCACCTTCTGCCTAATGGGATTCAACAGGCCTCTCCAAAAACTTCTATAATCACAAGTGTTTGCCTGTTTTATGGGGCAGGAGACCTTACCATCTCTCCGAGTCTGCTTCATTTTGCATGAAAAATTAAAAGCTCATTGGGTTAAGGAAAGCAACTTAACTCTCTCCCTCAGAGGCTAGGATTCTCTCCAAGGAGTTTGCAATCCCAGATCAATAGGAGTGATTACAAATTTTGCAATGATGTGTTACAATAAACAGCAAAGTCAACACTGGTGAAGGGATGAAGTCCTGGGACTTTGCATGGGGGAATTGTTGAATACAAAACATACCTCTTAAATATTTTATTATTAAAAAAAATGAGGGAGTGTAAAGGCATTCCTTATGCTCTGATCAGGGCACTTCACTGAGAAAGATGGGTTAAATTCCACCCATCAGAGCAGAACTGTGTGCTGGTTATTGCCTTTCAGCTGTTGTGCTGCTGCACCATTCTTCAAACAGAAGGGAACAACACAAATCTAGGCTTAAGAGAAATGCAAACTGCAAGGCAAAAGGTGGCTGAAACATAGCAAATCTCACACTCTTGCCATATACCGATTTGTATTTTAGCACTTGTACATGGGAGCTTCTGCATTTGGTTAGCTTGGCATCCAGCAACCTTGTTACAGGTGCAAAGGACACCTGGAGAGTCGCTGTACTGTTCTGTTTAGGCAATCAGCTTCTGCTTGTTTTTTCCACACAGAGAAATCTGAGTCATCAGCATCATTACTGTCTCCTTTTTGCTTACCTAGCCTCATTAAAATGATTAGGCCGATCAGCAAGGGGCAGCAATTTAACCAGTATGTACTTTGCAAACAAAGCTTCACCAATTTCTTCCATCTCCTCTGATATTTTTGCCACGTGAAGAAACATTGTGGCCTGATTTCCCTAAGCAGGACTTTGGTTCTTGAAAAGGCAGTGTTTGTTATTTGCTATTTCAAACACAAAATGTGTATGTGTTTTAATTCTTCCCATCAGCCTAACATCTCTATCTATAGTAAGTTTAAGATGCTTATTATTCTATTGTCTGCCCAACTGCCCTGTACATGGCAGAGAACATTAAATCCCACTACAGCCAGAGGAAGATGAGTCACTGAATGGCAACTGAAATAACCACGGAATTGAAGTTGTTTTCAGTGACTGTTACACAAAGCCTGTGGAAAAAGTCGGGATAAGTGACACCAGGACTCTACTGGAAAAATCTCTCTCTTTTCAAAATAGGATAATAACAGTGGCTGAGATTAATGACCTAAAGATCACAAAGTGTATATATATGCTTACACAGAAATGTGCTGCAAATACCTCTGAAGTGCAAGGAAAGCCACTTTGTAAAGCTGTCACAGAGTACAGAGTAATGGTAGGGGACAAAAGAGTCAAGTCTTAAACACAGCTGAAGGATAGATTTGGCCAGGGAACATTAAAGGTGAGGCCTATTCTACCTCAGCAATTAAACTAATGTAACACCTATGGTCAATGACAACCCTTCTGTTCAGTAGGAAATTTAGTCTAATTCTCTTTCTTGCTCTGCTAGGGCAGCGTTTGGTGCTGACCGGGAAGGGGGAGTACCACCTATTGCTCTGAAAGACACTGCTTCATTTCGGGAGGAAATTCTTTTCTTCCTTGTTTGCTATATTGAGCAGGCACCCTGCCTCTCCTGCCAATCTACCTGTAAGCAGCTTGTAAGTCTGATGTGATACCAGTGTTTTATAGTCAAGGATAGCAGCAGAAAATTCTTTATCTGTGGGTTTCACTGGGCTGATACTTGCAATTCTCAAGTGAATGCTGAAGTCCTTATTCCTCTCATCTCAATGGGATCTCTTCCAGTGAGGTATAAAGGCATAAGGATGCAGTTCTCAGGGTTTCTGCTCTTCTAAACTGCATCTTAAAACTCTACAGCTATTGTTAAAGAAAAACTAATGAATATGATTTGACACAAAGCAACAGGGCAGGCTTTAGATATTCTGTTTATTGCATTTCATTTAGTGAATTTCTTCAATAGGGTTTAAGATGCAGCTTTCTACAGCAGCAGCAAATATTTTGATTTCTAATAAAAAAAAAATCATGTTGATTATTCAGTCCAATGGATCCACAGCAACCGTGACATTACTTGTGACAAGTGATGGAAACAGTGGATATTTTTCGCTAGAGATAGTAAATTGGAAGGCAGATGAAAAATGGAACCAGCACTGGAAGAGATTAATGAGGAACTAAATGATTTACAAGTACCATGTCCTCATTTGACTGGGAATTAGATAAATTAACCAAAAAAAAATCAATGCTCTAATGAAGCTGAAGGACAGCTCCACAAACATTTCACAAATGGACTTGGAGACCAAAGAAGGAAAAGAGAGGAGGGAGAAAGCAAGCAAAGAAAGAAATGACAGCCTGCATTTAAAATGTGCTTAGCAACCCAATGGAAATGGTAACAATTCAAGCAGAAGCCCTTAATGTTGTTTCCTGATGGTGACAGGCAGGGAAGGAGGAGCTGGTATATAGTAAACTTTATTCAAGGTTGTTAATAAGAGGATACCTTGTATGTGGTGAAGTCTTATAACAAAACTGGGCCATGCTACCCAAAATACCAGCAGAACTTTAATTTTAAACATAATAAATTGGCTGGACATAGAGTTGTAAATGCTGAAGGTAGAGGGAAATTTAGCTATATTGCCTATATTACAGACCACACTTTCAAGTATCTTCCATGATACATTCCTCTAAAAACCAAAAAAAAAAAGCTGGAAGCTGTGTAACTTGTGCTACTTCAGCAAACTTCCATTGCCACAGGATGAAAAATACTGCACCAAAGATAAAATTCTGTATGAAAAGGAACACTTTCTTGAGAACCTGAAAATAGTCACCGTGTAGCAGGTTTGTAACAAAGAAAACAGCACAGCTGGTTTTCAGTAATTACCATCACCAGATCCATTTCTTGACATAACCAGCAAAGGGGCTACAGCTGCAGCAGAGGATGACCAGCCATCCATTAATGGTCATCCCTCCAGCCTGTTGTTTTAGTGACACAGCGTGCACTGACCCTGGAGCTGAGGGCTATTCATGCTTGGTTTATCTTAATAATTTTAACAGGCCTACCTCAAGCTTTGTTTACTGTGTTCAGGTTCCTGGAAAACTGGAAAATGATTCACCTGAATTTTTTACAGGCCAGCTCTGTTACCCCTGCAACCCATTAAGGTGATAATAAAAAGCCTGTAATATTTTACATCAGTTTTACCTTTGGTGGGAATTTGCAACAGAAACAGCTATGTTTGCATAATATACTCTATACTGTTTAACCTGCTTAAAGTTTCTTGCTCCAACACTTAATAGTGCACATTATAATTAATATTCACATTACTGAAAGTATATGCTTTCAAAGCTTTTCCCAGTTATGAATAAAACACGATAAAAATCCATTTTTCTGGCTCAGACACCAAACCAAGAAATGGAAGAGTATTTTGACTCAACACTAACATGTTTGTTTTCAATTTTAAAATTCTCTTTAATATAGAGCATATTCAAATATTTGCTTGGCTGTCAATGGTTTCAGGGCCTTTTGCAAAGGAAACTCTCTGGACTCTTACCTGCTGCAATAAATGCTTCTATATTCCTGTGCAGTTAAAATATTATGTCAGGAGGAGTCAACACACAACCTCCCAGAGACAAGCAACAAGTGCTGTTCCAAGATGTGAGAACCACTGTTGTGATTTAGGTTCAGCTTGGATTTAAAACTTCCTCAACTAAAGCCCAAGCAAGAACCACTGGATTACAGAGATTTTTTTTCCCCCAAACTTAGTGATTTCTATGATTTTAATGCTGAAATATTCATGTTTGGAAAATATTAGAACTATTCTTGACAACATTTTCATGTCTTGTTTTTAGACTTTTTGTTTGGTTTTTTTTTTGTTTCAGCCAGCAGAATTTGCTGAATTAATCTTCAATTCAAAAACTGTTCTGACCAACAAAATATGGCCTACTTATTACTGAAGGAAGGTAAGAAGCAAGCAAGATGCAATTCTGCTCTGGGTAAAGATATTTTTTAGGTGCTGTATGTATAAAAATGGTAAGAAACATCACAGGGACCATGAGATGAGCTGTCCTTTTAGAGTGACATATAGCAACTTTTAAGAGCATATTTACAACTACTGGAGAACGAAATTCGTCTCCATGTAGAAAATTACACTTAAACCTTCAAAACAAGGCTATAAGTGAGAGATAATGGTTGTCTATACCTTTTCCTGGCTCATGAGTGGAGCTGAATTTCCTCCCAAGAGGTTAGGATAAATGTGAATATTCTTCTGAAAAACAGCAGAAATGCTACAGGTAAGCAGAAAAATGTTTGTTTTAATAAAGGCTTTTAATGAAACAGAGGGGTGTTGTGAATTGCAGAAGTGCCCTTAGTGTACTTCCTGATAAGTGTGTTCATGCTGTGATTCTTCAGTCCTTGGTAGGCACACCTTTTAAAGCTGGATTTTTTTAGTATTTACTCCTGATGATTTTTCCTTTCTATTCCATTTAACTGGTTAGGTGGGACAAAGTAGAAACATATTATCCAAAAATTATCATGTGTTATCCCTGCTATTTCAAAAAATCATGGTTAAAGAGAGATTCCTATTTTGATTTCATTAAAACTGTTATAATAACTTTGCTGGACATATAACCATAATCTATGCTTTCAATGGGGCATTGTTCAGAAAAATCATGAATCAGAAGATTCATAGATCTTCTAAAACTGCAATCCAGTTTTTGATCCAATCAGCATGCAAGCACATTTTTTTCAAGAATTTGAATGAATATGAAAATAATATTTTCACGGTATTTTTCCAACATGATATGAAGCACCCATTAAAATCCAGTTTTGCAAGTAAGGAGTAATCTGAGGAGAGCTAAAGTTATCTCTGTGCTTTGCATAAAGGTTCACAGTCTATAGCAGCAGGATCAAATAGAAAGAAAAACAACGCAAAGACCATAAGAGGAAAAGAAGAAATACATTACCCTTCTGTTCTGCCTTAAAGATATTTGCTATCAATATTGATAATGTTGCAATGAAATTAAATCTATTCCACAAAGTTGTATTCTCAAAACAAACACATTTCTCAAAACAAACACATACTGATGTATTTTCTTCATATAAACAGTCCACGCCTATCTAGCAGAATCAGAATTGTAAAAGGAGTAAGTTCCAAAGCACAAGGAAGGTGTTATGTTCTTCCTGTGTCTCTCTGAAAGTACACAATAACCTGAACTGTCAGTCTCAGCAGGCAGGCAATGAAGGAGCACTAAAGCCCCTGTTTCACTGGTAAGGAAATCACTGATCTCTGTGGGCAAGGACAGCAGTGCTGCTTCACCTCTCTTTGAAGGAAGAACTCTACCTACAAGGACACACAGGATAGTGAGCAAACTACTCCAGCACAAACCACCACCAAGTGGGCACTTACAGCAGAGTGCAGAGCACATAAGGCATTTGTGGAACTGCTGGGGGGATGAAATGCCTGCAAGAAAACATGAGTGTATTTGAAAAGGAGGCAGAAAGAGGAAGAGGAGAAAGTACAAGTTATTCTACGAGGTCAGAGGTGCAAAAGAAGAGATGTTTTTAGCTCCCCTTGGAGTACGTTTGGGATTCTTCACACTAAATTCAGTGGGACCAAAATGTTTCCTGGTCTTTTTAAAGATAAATTTGAACAAATTGGAAGCTATAAGAGAAGCCTTGACATGAAATCACTCTGATAGACTGGTGAACTGTAAAAGGAGGAAAATCAGGTTCTGAATTAATTAAAAGCTTCAGGTGCCCTACCATTGATGCACTAAGTGAGCCATCCTTGATCTCCACTGGCCCTGGGACAAGTGGCAGAGATGCTGACAGAATCAGAGGAGTGCCAGCCATACATAACTTACACCCATGACTCCTCATCCTGTGGAGGACTTGGGACTAAACTCTGAACTACTGGGTTACACTGTCAGAACTTCATAAACCTAATATTGCACCACAGGACAGCAATTTTTAAAAACAAAAACAGAGATCAAGGGGAGAAACCCCAAGGACAAATTATGTGGAGTGTTCCAGCACCCCACTGCATTCATTCCTTTATGAAGATCACACATAATACTTGATGGAGCAACCAAAAGAGTCAGAGTGTAAGACATTCACTTCACTATTAAATTTTAAAGATTTAATTATAAAAATGTCTGACCAAGTCTAACTGGCACCTTTACCTTTATGATAACGAGAACAAGAAACAAGGGGGCTTGAGAGAATGAACTACTCTTTCATTCCTTTAGATCAGCTCTTTGAATAAAGACAAAGGCATAAATCTTGTGATTAGAGGGAGTTTGAACTGCCAGTGTTTGGGTCAGACAAACTAGATCTGTCTTGCATGAAATCAGGGACTTATAACCTTGGTATGATAGTTAGGACACACTCATTAATGTCTGTCTAGATCTGAAACATGGGTATTTCTTTACACATCTGTATCTTTCTTCCTCCATTCACAGCCTTTTAAACTGGCTTTTTTTGGCTTGCCACCTGCCTTCTCATCCATTCAGGAAACCAGCTCACTTTGTGGACTCAGTGCCAACTTCATGCTGAGGGCTGGCACATGGTCTATGGACTATCTGAAGCAGAAAGGAAGCTCAGACCATAGAGAGTCCTTGCACTATTTCTCCAAACAAACACATCTATCCCTTATGATTACACCTGAGGGAATACTAAGAAACGTTCCATGTAGGTGGAACTCAAGAATGTAGAAGCTGTCATGGCAGATGTGTCCAGAGGTCCCTTCCGCCAGAATCCTTTCTCTGACAGAGGTCAGAACTGGATACCTATGGAGAGAACAAGAGAACAATTAACATATAGAGAAACCATCACAAAGTACCTTGCAATCCATTAGCAATTCACAGCTTTCTGAACCACTGATGATGTATTTTTATTTCCTGATCCTCGCATTTGTCCTACCACTTTTGGAACCTTCACAAACTTGTCAACTACAGAATGACACGTTGCTCAGGCAGGCCTAATTTTACCTTATTTTTGCTGTGTAGATCTTGAATGTCCAGTCTAAGCCATTTTCTTGGTCATCTGGGAGAAGAAGGTTTTTTCAGAGGGAAATTCCAGTCATCCTAAGATTAGATATTGCAGACTTTGGGGATAAGTTACCTCGTGGAGATGCTGTTTCTTCCTTCATTAACTTAGGAGGGAGCCTACTGAAAGTTTCTGACAACTAAAGGTAGGTGATGAAGATGGGTTGCCAAAAACATGCCTTGGGAATGCAAAGACACCTTTCTGTAAACAGGTGATCCAAGAAACCCAGAAAATAGAATTAAAAAGGGCATTAAAAAGTTCTCTTTAACTAAAAAGAGATTCTCTGATCTCTGAACTGAGTAATCCCATTGCTCTTTAGGATGGAGCTGGTTGCTGGAATGACCTGCTCACAGTGTATATTTTCTTAATAAAGTACAGGCCTCTGACAAAGGAAACTGAAATTAGTACAATATTGGACAACACACTTGACATTTCTAAGAGAATGCACTATCTAATAATAACAACAACAATAATAAAACATTTCAGAAAAGCTGAACCTAATTGTGCAACAAACTGCTAAATGAATCTGAACAGAATCTTTAAAGGGGGGAGATAATTAGGCAAATGTTCAAGAGACAGAGTCTCGTAAGAATGTCAAATGTCACAGTTATCCATTTACTTGATAAAACAAGTACTCTGTTGATTAGATTTTATTGCTTTCACTGCTTTCTACTTTAAAGATTAAAACATCAGAATCAATTCTAAGACAGCATCTTTTTTAGGAAGGGAGTATGCCTGTGTTAGCAGAGGTCATCAGGCAGATTCTTAGCCAATCTAGAGGGTCTGTAATACCCACTGCCAATCACAATCGCTAAAGCCTTAGTTTTGCTGCCTGTGCTGGCAGAAGGGATGGGTGGAGGCCACAGTTTTGGTTTCATCAGACTTTCTTTTGGGCAATCTAGTCCACCTACCAACACCAGCTATTCAATGCATACAGTCCTCACTGGCCACAATTTGGCTAGTGCAGGTAGCAGGGTGAAGAAGATTTCACTTACACTGTTTTTCTGTAGAATCAGCTATCACTTGGCTTTAAGCAAACACAAAATAGTCTTTACCATTTGTGCTCCAATCTGATTCACCATGGCATTTCCATCCCAGTGTAACTTTATCATGCATCAGCAGAAACACAGGAGTTATTTCAGCCCTGGCTATTTAAAGCTCCACAGAGATGAGCTGTGTGTTACAGTAGGTCTGCTTACATATGAGAGGGCCCTTGTGATTTACAGCTCCTGACAGAAATGGGAAAGGCCAGCTGCTTTCACTCAGTGTGACACCATCACTGGCTCTGGTGTGAAACTGACCCACCAGCTTTGGAAATCCCTCCGTTTCTACGTGGGGCTATTTCCACATCTTGCTAATCACGTGTAGCAACAACAGCTACTGTCTCTGCCACCAAATCGAGATGCATCAGCTCCAGTCTTCTGGCCAGTCTACTCGGTGCTGTTACTGAGCTATGCCCTGCATGGTGTGGAGTGGTGCTGTTGTGCTGTGTGGTCTCTGAGCTTCTTGGCTCAAGCTTCAGCAGACTAAAATCAACTTTAAGCTTATCAAGTGTCTTCTTGATTCACTTCTACAGTGGAAAAGAGGAACTGGGACTGTGCAGCAATAGTGGCTAAACAGCAGCAGCTGCAATGATAATATCTGTGGGGATTCCTGGAGAGATAAAGCAAGTGTGAGGAAGGGGAGGGAGAAAGTAGGAGCTGCTTCAATCAAGTATTCTTTTGATACTTACAGATGTATAGGAACAGGAGCCGAAGAATGTTTAGCCTGCCATGTCAGTATTACAAAGCATCTGCCAAAGGACAGTGAATACCATTAGCTCTGTTCTGCTACATGTTTTGTCCTTAGTAGCACAATTTTAAAAATCTCTAAGACTCAGGCCAGAGTTTTCAGAAGTTTCCAGTTAGAGCTACATTTAGATACTGGCATCAAATGGTGAGTGGTGGCTGCTGCAGGCTCCACTCAGAAGCTTTCACTGTTAACCCGCCCATGTCTTAACACAAACCTGACCACTTAGTTCTATGTTTCTATTTCTAAAACCCTTGTGTGGTGAACCCACTTTCACCACACCTCAAATCCCAGCCCTGCATGCTCATTAGCTTCTGATTCAGTACCCTGCCAACTAGCCTAATGTTCAGATGAGCTACTCACAATTCCATCAGAGCCTGCCCTTACCTTTCACTGGGATTCCAGCTGCTGGGTTGATTAACATTCAGAGGACACAAACAAAAACATTTTACTTCATTACTTCTAAGTAATAAATAAAATGGATTCTGAAAGTTCTCACAACCTGTTCCTTGCTCTTTATTGCTTTGATATACTAAGCCACAGTATCTCAAACAGGGCATATTTCTCTTACATTCCGTTTACTTCACCATGAAATGACTCAATTCAGCAAGAGGGTTTGAAATACACACCAAAAAGAATGTAAACAGCATCCTTACCCTGTGCAGGGAAAAAAAGAAAAAGAAATGGAGTTCATAAACAGAGTAGAAAGCATATTTAAAACAACTGCTAATGAACTCCAGAGGCAGTGGAGCTTGAACCAGACAACATACCCCTGACATCAGCATTGGCTTTCAAAAAATCACATTGTCCATGGGTCATATATTTCACTGCATCTCTGAAGAAATGCTAAATCTATAAAATAGCTAAAGGTTGCCGATGAATCAGACAGTGTTCTATAAAAAGCCAACCGTTATTGCTAAGGGGCAACATAAGAGCTGAAGAAATATTTGCAAGGAAAAGGCCATCCCTCCCACAGGAACCCATTCATATTCAGTCATCTGACACATTCCAGCGGACACCAGTGAGCAATACCAGGAGCTGGAATCATCTTGGCCTGCTTGCTTTGCTACAGCAACTTTTCTTGATGATGTTTCACACACTGTCAGTTTGATTTCTTGAGTATTCCTGCTCCCTGGGCCTGGATTTTAGCACTATTATGAAAACTCAATCTTGCATTGGAAACACATTCACCAATTAATATCTGCACTGCATCAGCACCCATATTTCCAGATTGCACATTCTATACTCTGCCTTCAAAGGGCCACAAAATCATCCATACCTGGTAATTGTGAAACCAGATCAGTGCGCTTTTTAACAACTCACAGTAGATCTTTTTTGTTTCTATATGTACCACAGGATGTGATCATCTTGCTGAGGAAAATATACAGAGGGGAATAAAATACTAGGTGAAAGCAACTTTGACGTTCTGCTGCAAGTCTGGAAATTTATCCTGTTGGTGTCACAGGTGACTTCTGCTTCTTGTTTACTTCATATGCTGACATCCATCTTATTAAGTCAGCATAGTTTGTAGAAAATCAGACTTTTATACTCATCTGCCTCAGTTTTCACAGTAGTAAAAATAAATGTAGGTGTCTGAACTCCTGCAAAGCACTTGGATCTTTTTAGGCTAGCAATTTAAAGAGGGCAAAGCAGTCTAAAAGCCAATGCAGTGTTCATGGGAAGTCTAAGCACTAGAGGAACTAAAATTATTTCACATTTCATACAAAAGTTGGGACTAGAACTTGTATCTCTTGATTATACAAAGCGCTCTATTTCCAGTCATGGTAAAATAAAATTCTGCAGTTTCAGAAATAATAATCCATTCCAGAAGAATTGCATAGTACATGTATTATTAGTACGCAGTTCTCTATCCTGCTCTCCTGTTGCTAAAAATACCAATTGTTCACAGCCATACTTTCAATATCCATTTAATATTTGCAAACAGGCTGTCTTTGACAAACAGGGCTTTTGGATAGGCTTCAATGAGCACTGTGTTCAGCTCCATTACCTACAGCATCACAGCCCTCTGAAGATGTATCTTCTCACTGTTACCACCAACATAGACAGAAAAAAAGGGATCTTATTCTCCTGACAGCCACTCCCCTGCAAGCTTCACAGTTTGAAAAAGCCAGTCTCACCTACATTTCATTACTCACCTCCAAGAATTTGCAGGTACAGAGGAAGATCAGATAGAATTTAGGCTTTATATTTGCCTTACATAAAAATGTTGTTTAAGTTTTGCCCTACATCCATACCTCGCTTCCTCTACACCCTTCCACACTGTAATCATTTCTCATAGGCACTTAGTAATGCCAAAGATAACACTTTCAAGCAGATGACTTTGTGAGTGATCAAAAGGTCACCAGTTAAGCGTACATCAAAATTGTTTTAATTGGTTTATTTGAAGGCCACCCAGAAAGACATATGGATTCCAAAATATTTACCACCATGTGTATTGCTGACAGATGGTTACCCAAAACTTACTTTCAGATACCAGTTCTGTGAAACACTTACTTTCAATATATCAGTTTTTTTCTCTCTCCTCTAATAGACCCATTTGATCATCACAATGCACGGATTACAAATCTCCATTTCTTTATACCTTTCTGAGGTTAGACTTTGAGATACTGGGCAATGAGAAGCAGTATCAGACAGCAGACAGTTAATGACTTTCCTTGTAAATTCATCTCACATTTCCATTTAGCATTGCTGTGATTTTTATCCTTTTGAAATGATCCTTTTGATTCCAATTGCAATCTACGATTTTCCTGAGTAGAGCATTTATCTTGTAATAATTTTAAACATGTTTCTGGAAACCAGTAATCCTTTTAGCCCTAGTATTTAAAAAAAAAAAAAAGAAATCCTCTGCTGCACAGCATTTTTGTCATTATGCTGTATCTCTTTTGTGCAACACTGATTTCTTTTTCATATTCAAGCCTGACAGAAGTGGCATAAGTGGGCGGGATGATGAGCCAAATTCAGTCCATGTATCTTCAAGCACAGAAAGATTAAACCAAAAATTAATTAGGCCTAAATAAGTATGACTGTACTGCAGGAATGACAAAGTAGAGCATCTCAAATATTGAGTGTATTTCTTACAAGTGAACATTTACCAGAGACCAACACATACAGAGGATCGGGGTTTTTTTCCCCACAAACTCTGATTCCCAGAATGTCATTAACAACACCAACTCATTAAGTTAACAAAGACAGGTGTTCTTGTCAGATCCTCATCAAATGTAACATTTATATCCTTTACCCATTCAAATCATTAATATTAACACAATACCTATTCCCACAAAATAACTGAAGATGTTTGTCTTGTTCAACATTTATCAGGCTCTAAAATGAGCACAGAGTATACTTTCACCCCTCCAAATTTCTATGGAGAGCATCTTGTGGGTTTTAGTGTGGTAGAAGGAGAAAGCTACAGGGAACACCCTAGATAATTGTCTTTTAGATGAGCAATGTATAAGCTCCTAATATCAGGGTGAATCTTGCCACTGATTTGCAAAGCTGTTAGGCAAACCTTAAAAATGATGCTGAACATATTCCCATTTCTTCCTCATGAGCACCAGTAATGCTGGGCACAGCATGATTCCTCCTGTTTGAGTGTTAAGTGTGGCTGGGAAGAGCAGGTGGCTTTTTGTTACTGGAATGCTGAGGGTACTACAGGGAAAAGACAGTTAAGGATCTAAACCAACATCGCTGCAGTAAAAAATTGAGACAGTGATAAAATGTATGCAACTTTTATAGCATTATTTGTGTTTCTTCTGCTTTGGGATATAGTATTGTAGAGATATCACCTCTCTGCCTGAAGTGTGTCAAATCTCAAGTGTATAGATTCTGAAAAACTGACTGTTAAAAAAGATAAATGAATGGTGAAATCTTTAAACAGTTGATGACTGTACCTACAAGACCTTTTCAGATGATATATTATGGCATGTATCTTCATCTTTTTCTCCCCATACTATTGAAAATGTTAAAACTGTCTCTGATTATGATTTGTATCTGAGCTAAGAATATAGAACCTGATCAGCTACAGCTGCTTTATCACACTTCTCAGTAGGTGTAAACTGAGATCATTCTATTGTATTTTTTAGGCTGAGGTTGGCTTTTCACCTCCAGAAGAATGCTGTTCTTTCAGCTGGTGACTTGGAAACCTGCTCTGGCATCAGGATCAAGGAAAACAAGACTAGGCAGAGTTCATAATTGGCAACCACCAAGGATAGTCAAACTTCGGACAGTATTCCAGGAATTAACTGCCTGAATTCACACACTGCATTACTGGACAGGCCACAGAAGGGCCTGGTTACCACTGGACTTTCACATTAGATCCTTCTGATGGGACCATAAAGAATTATATGCTCCAGCACATTCAGTCAAGCGAGGTGAGAAAGAGGAAAATTAATGTCATATTACACTTGGTCTTCTCTGCTAAGCACAGTCTGGTGTCAGCCAGGTTCAATTTCAAACGAGGTAGTGTCAGCAGGGCTCAGGTCATTGAACTCTTCCAAGCACTCATCTTGTCTGATTAATTTTGCTTATTATTTGATAGCTTTCAGGTATGATGGAGTTTGCTGAAAGCCTCTGGCCACTGTGGTATATAATAATGAGCTGTAGTTCTGCCGTGCCATTTTAAATCTCAGCTGAAAACAGCTGTTCCTCAAGTCTATAACTTGCTGTGACTGACTCCTTCTGCTGTTATTTATCTCAATAGCTGTATTATTTAACTCTGTGAAGTACATTGGAATACAGTTTATCTGGAGAACGCTATTAAGTGGAGAATGAAGTGGTCCTCTTAAATCAGATTTCACTGATTGCTTTGAAAAGCTTCTAAAAATTCTCACCTGATGCTTCCTGTACAGTCACTCTTTACACATCTATTCCATAATATCACATGAAAGGAATTTTAGGCTGCATTTCTTCTACTTTCTGACTCCAACAGCTCCTGAAAATCTTTCAGATCAAAGAATAGATGACAGTTTGTCATCTTGGTAATGATGCATTTTTAAAAGGTATAGCTAGTGCAGGAAGTTACATGTACCTTTTCTGCATCAGTGCATTTTTCCAATTAAGTAAGATTCCCTGTTTCTGCAGGCTTGACTGGTCAGATAATGGACTGCAGCAAGATATGTCCTGAGCTGAATGCTGCAACAGGGACAAAATTAATGCTGGGAGAAAAATGACATGAAAAGTAAAATTAAGTGGAATGATTGCAATGCAACTATATAATTCACTTATAAATTGTGAGAAAAATGAGAAAAGTGTTAATCTTTTAATATTTAATGGGCCAAATTAATCCCCAGATTTTATAGTCCATTAGAATCTAACAGAAAAGTGAAAAAAAAAAAATCTTGTGAATACCCTTAGAGCAAGCTGCAAACCTCGTTGAAAATTATATCCTTACCACACAATACTACAGGATAATTCTTTCCTGGGGTATAAAAAAGGATACATTTTAGAATCACATTCTGTTCTTTCAAGGTTTTCATATTTAGGGATTCTAGCCAATTCATTCCTGCTTGGTGGAGGCAGGATCTGCATTTCACCCCTGGCTGCTGGGGAACATACATTAATTTTGCCACTGTTCTGCAATGTTTTCCTTTCTATTCTTCAGATACCTGGTCAATTTAAATAGAAAATTACCTGAGCCAGGCTCTCAGTTATTTCATGTATTTACAGTGTGCTCATTGCAACCTAATCTTTAGCAAACCTAAAGCAGGGGGAGGAGGGTTAGGAGAGAGAAATCTGACCAATTGACTTTGGTTGCCTTTACTTCAGCAATGAGGGTTCACGATGAGTAACTAGACTGACAAGTAGGTCTTGGGCAGCAAGTGCACTCTAATGGCCAGCTGCATGCTGTCTGATTCATCATTTAAAGCTACCTGTACCCCTCCAGAATGTATGACTAGGGGTTTACTAGTGCAGTCATTCAGCTTGGGGAGTTCCTACGCTGGTTTAGGACCTGAAACTGCTCTAAGCCCATGACTGGCATGACACACCAAGATTCAGTGTTCATAGTTACACAGGGTAGCACACTGCAACCCCAAATAGTCCTCTTCAAAAAGATGTGGCCATGGTGGTAATTGATAAAAGCAGCCTTACTTTGAGCAAATAAGCCTCTTTGCAAGAGGCATACAACAAAGAAATGCCATAAATAGAAAGAGAACATGATCTACATAGAGAAGTGTTCTCATTTGAAAAAACAATATCAATATATCTCTGATCCTATCATTCCCATTTAGTAAGGTTTTGGCATAAAAAAGCAAGGACTGTGTGCTGACATGTTATTAGACTATTTCCTCTAACAATGAGCTGCTTATTTTGGATTAATGGTTAATGAACTTCAAAAATATTAAAAGCTATAAAATTTCCATTTACTAATTTTTGCATCAAGTTCAATTATTGTGTGCAATTGTAATAAAAAAAATCTTTCAAAAGAAAACACAGTATTCTGAATTTTTACATTAGCAATTTTCAAAACCCCACCATTATTCTACACAAATGGTTTCCCACGATTAATTGTCTTCTCTTAGAAAAGTGTACCTTATTTCTCCGAATCCCAGTGTCCACCATAAGTGCCACAAAATTATCTTGTTTTGGATCCTTCCATGTGCAAAAATAGAGCTATAGCAGGAAAAGCAACTGATGTCAGAAACTGGACAAACTAAATTCCTACACAGCTTATATCTTGTATTTATACTAAATGTCCAAATTGCCCATTGAAGGTTTCCATCTTCTTAGAGATGTGAATGTCAAATCAGTTGCTATAATTTTGTCATTCAGGAGGGAAGATATTTTTCTTCCCAAAACAGCAAAATGTAATGACTGAAAAAACTCAGGTTTGTTTTTATTTTTAACCAACAATTACTCACTAAAATAGGACAAAGCTGAACACAACACGTGAGTACCAAGGAAATGCTAACAAGTAAGAATTTACAGATCCTTCACAATGAGAAAGCCTAATTCAGCAGTGGGGACAGATCTGAATTATTTTGAGGATGTTACTGCCTTATGAGCCAAAACACAGTCCTAAGAAACTATGTACCTGTGTATTTTATATTACATTGCAGAAGACTGCAAAACTATATAGGTAAATTATCCACCAATTTTAATTCCCAGCATAGCCTGTAGTAAAGATTTGCAAGCTTTCACCAATAGATACGATAGTCCATTTCTAAAAGCAAACAGAAATGAAAATGCTTCCAGGTACCAAATTAACACTGAAAATTACCATCCTACCTTTTACCAGCCTTAAAATTCTTGAGCATTATTTCTCTGTCTGGATTTAAAATCTGAGAAGCCGAAAACTTTCCTTAAAAGAAATCGATGGAGAAAGATGAAATCTGAGAAAGACAATACTCAATGGTGAGACAAATACTTGACAGTTCCTCCTGGGCTGATGCTGTAGTGACAGGGAGTACTGAATGTGCTGGGAAACTGCAAGGTTCACTTCCCCTTTGCTGAACCCTTTCTCACCCAATGGCCAGTTAAAGGGATACTGCCATTTCTCCATTAGCACTGCTGACAATCAGCCTCCCCACTGCTTTGGGCCAAGGGACAGAGTCATACAGGCTTGTGCTAAGGAACAAGAGTCATTTGGATCAGGTTGCCAAGTCAGAAAACCCATACACATCATTGATTTTATCCCAGACAGACACAGACAAAGTATTTTTAGCAGACTCAAACACTCACATTTATACATCCAGTTTCCTCACAGGCCTTTCAAGTATTAACATGATAGGAAGGCAGCAAGTGGTCACAATGAAATTTACTTCTGAACCAAGCATTACTCCTCCCCACCTCCTTCCCACTTCTCAGCATTATTTACCCTGCTCAAATATTCAGAATTTAGAGCAATGTGTTTTAAAAACCAGATCAATTCCTTTATTTCATGTTAGAAAAGATGAGCTGGTATGTTCAATCCAAATAGCCTTCATTTTCCAAGAACCACAAAGCCAGCCTACCTAGGTTTGCATTGTTTCGCTTGTATGAGGTTCAGATGGGCTGTGCCTTGTGGTCTTCCACCTGTGGCACAGAAATTCCAATGTATCCCAAATTTTACTAACAGATGAGACAGCAAGACATTGTTTGTGGCTAAATTCTGCTAAGACCACTGCTGCTAGGCAACCTGCCTAAAGCACAGTGTGAATAAGGTCAGTCAAGTTTCAAGTTCAGCTGGATGTGTTTTCTGTGAGCAAAATCTGTTGTCACACTTGATCTCATTCTTGACTCCAAGTTACCCCTTACTCTGCTTCCCTCCCTCTCTGTACTTGGTCAGGTGTCTATCATCTTTAAAATACTGCAGGGATGAAGCACCTCCTTAGACAGACATGCTCTGACTGACACAGCCTTCATGGGAGAAGCTGGTTATTGCAATGCTCTTTAGCCTGGAAACCTGCAGAATCTTCTTCCTTGCTGAAAACACACATTGCAAACCCTTGGCTGATGCTGGGACAGGGACTTAATAAAATATGCTAAATGCAAATAGGATGGCTGTGACAGCCATGAGATTAGCCCCCTCACACTGGGTCACATCTGAGGGCAGGCAGAAGAAAGCCACCCAAAGGTGCCACAAAGCCTCTCTGCTTTTTCTCCAGCTCCCTGCATGTGGCAAGCAGAACCAGAGTCTGCAAGAATTCATAACAGTGCAAGGAATGTGTGTGATGCCACTGCCACAGCAGAGACATGGAGGAAGCAGAGAAACTATGGCTTTAGTGCTAGTGGTTCAATGGCCAAGAGAAAAATCATTTTGTAGAAACTTCATGTTTTGGGCACAGATTCACCACACCTAACTTCAGCATCTAATCTCTAGGATTCCTCTGCACCATTAGGAAAAAACCCTGTGTTTAAATAACAGTTTTCAGTTCATATGTCCAACTTTCCAAAACACAATTTTCCTGAAGAAATGGATAGTTAGGAAAAATGGATTACCTGTCAAAACCACCCAAACTGCTCTATGTTTTGACACTGGATCTAAATATATATTATGCAGTGAATACACAGCACATTAACATGTGTATGCTCAAATACTAATCCTGACAAAATTAATCAAGAAAGTTTTTTATCTAACTTAAAAGTAATGCAGGCAGTGAACTGTGTCTATGCACTTTAAGTAGCCTGAGTGCATAGTAATGTGGGTTTTGTTTCATTATTTCTTACATGAAACACAGGTAAGTTGAAAACACTCAGAATACTCACAGGTTTGTTTTCACCTGAACTCAGAGAACAGTAGCACATCATATGATGCTATGAATAATATGTCTAAACTTTTACCCAGATTTTTTGTTTTCCCTGCTTTAAAGAGAATTGTCACATTCACATTTAAAATTAGTTTGGCAATTAAATATGTAGATAAAAAACCTAAAACTTTAGCCATGCTCACTATAAAGCTGCACCTGGTAGACTTTCATATAAGTGCTTCCTGAAAGACAAAGGGCAGAATGCAGATGACAATTAACGTAGTTTGCAAAACAAGAATGAGAAGTGACATACATAAGAGTCCCCCTCTTTTGACGGCCAAAACAGTCACTATTAGAGTGAGGGTATGTGACTTTTTATGAAGTCAAAAAAACACTGTCAGACTGTGCACTATCTAAATTACAGCATTCCATGGTAGAGGGGTTTTTTCCCTACCAGATGGTTGTTGCTCCAGTCATGGTAGCCTGAATATGTGCTGACATCTAGTGGTCCTTCAGAGAATAAATACAGTCCGACTACTTATTAATTAGCAATAAAGAATAATAATCTCAGATTCAAAAACATTTTTTTCCCTTTTTTTCCTTTTCCCTCACAGCACATGTAATAGTGTTCCAGATAACTGAATTTCAGAGATTATTGTGCTTTTTGGTATTTGTTCAGCTGAGGTTTTCTAAAGCACTGTTCCTATTGACACCATGTTGCATCCTTTGGGGAAAGCCACCTGGAGGCATTTCTTGACTGACAATCACCATAGTGTTTAAACAGAGACTGTAAAATTGAAAAATAAATAGATAGGAGTGCAGTTCTGAATGTCTGGAGCCACAGTAGGATTTGTATTACCTCTGATTTGATCAGAGACCCCCTAAGCTGTTCGCACTAAAATCAGGTAAAAATTTGTCCATAAGCAGTTATTTAACTATTAATGTAAGAAAATGGCTAAAAATAGTCTTTAAATGATAATTTAATTTACTACTACACTGAAAATACCTTATTATATTGTAGACAACCAATGAATATTTATAAGATAACAGTCAAAACTCTACTTAGAAACCCACTTTCCACAGCATTTACTCTGCCTTCATTTAGCAGATATTTCTGTTCCTTTGCAAAGCCATGCATGTAATGCACTCCCTACTTAGGATAACTAAACTGGGGAGAAACTATTAGAAATTTAGTGACTGATTTAAAATAGACTGGTGGAGAAAACACAACCAGAAAATCAATTCCCTTCAGGAAGAACCCCAGTCCCCAATATGGCAAATTCAAACCCTAAAAAGGTCTATACTACCTCCAAGGGGTCTCTGAGGCCGCCTTTTAACCAGCTTTGATTTCCAGGAGAAAGTATTTTAGGCTAACACAATAGGCTGTTGCAGAAGAGCCCAGGTCACAGAAAGGGAGAGGAGTGATATGCTGAACTAGCACTGAAGAGATTTATTCTGAAGGAAGAAAATGGAAAGCAGCCTGATAGCTGGCACACACATGCTGTTAGTGCTTCCCCCAAAGATCACCAGTGTACCTTTAGTGTTTCCCAGACACGTATCCACCAGTGTCCCTAACAACCCAGTGTGCTCAGCTCCTCATGAACAGGTCATTACTTACCACTTGCATGACATCCATTCTGGGGGTATTACAATTCAAGTGGCTGCTCAGCTGATACCCTATAAAGAGTCTTGCCACATAATGTTATTTTTCATTTTTTTGCTTCAGTGCAAGACCTGCTCATGATTTATCAGCTGTAGCAAAGCACAAAGCCATAATTTTCTTTTATTGAACTCACTCTGGGTAGCCATCACTCTGCAGAAATGCAGATGGTCATCTTATTCTTAGCAATGGGATGAATGCCACAACTCTGCTGACAAAGACAGCAAAGCAGTCATTTATAATAGTTAAGAGGAGCATTCAATTTAATATCTGTGTTAACTGTACACAGTTATGCATTTTGGACACAGTTGTCATAGGATTCTGCTCTGCTAATACTTTAGGACTTTAAAGTATTAAGGCAAATTTGCATAGCACGTGTACAGGCATCCAGGTGCGATTTCTGTGCTTATAGCAAATGAAACAGGACTACACCCTACTATATATATAGTTGTCCTCCAATTGAACTCTAATCATAATCAGGTTTTATTATGTGTATTTGAGATACTGCAGTTTAGTAATTCATCTATCTCTTCCCTTAATTCACACTTCAATTTTCAGAGGCATCCACACTGCAGATGAAATTCTGGTTCTGGATCAGAACCCACGATCTTGAGTGAATTAATGTATTTAACTATTTCACTGTCAATGGAATTAAGGAGATAACTCACAGATTCCCTTCCATCTCAGAAAATATGGATTTAGGGAAGTGCTGGTGCCGGCATGATAAACAAAACGCACTTTTTCTGTTTTAGAGAGAGAAGAGTAGAAGTGAATAATTCACAGCAACGAGTATAGTGTCCAGACACTTGCCCTGTGATGACCAGTGAGTTTGTGGACAACAAAATACAGTGTTGAATATTAAACAGGAAGGATCAGGTGTTTTTTAATGAGCACCCTGCTGGATCCTGCCAAAGGGTCCCCATACAGACCTTAACCGCTGAATCTGGAATGTGCTTCATTTCTTCACAAAACTGGCTATTGCTACAGCAACTCTTGACAAATAATTCAAAGAAACAAGACAAAGATGCGAGTCAAATCCAGGGATTAGACTATTTAATTGTTTATAATAAGGGGAATTTTACCTAGCATCTTCAGTGAATGAATTCAGAGCAAAAATTCATCCAACAGCTGCTATTGCCACATTTTAGTATTGCCTCTTCAATCAGAGTAAATTATATAGCTTAAGTGTTCACATCACCAATTAATCTCTTCTGAATCAGATCTGCATATTAGTTGCTTGAAATAGGCTTAATATAGTCATAATTGTACAAAACATGAATACTATTTTTCATAATAATTAGGTAGTCACATTGTCCTTTCTCTCAATTTGTCTAAATGTTCCTATTTACATTGGAAGCTAGCAGTTAATTTTATCCATACAACCCTTCCAAATTACTCCCTTGGTCTGTCTACAGAACCTTCTGCTTAAGGCACCAAACCTGTGCAAAGTACCGGTGTGCAACGTGCAGTGCACCAATCTCCTCCGAGGCCCTTTGGAAAGGATGGGAACTCTGCTGCAGCAAGCACACGGTGAGGAAGCGAAGGAGGTATTTCCCACTTTGGAAAAGGCTCCGCAAGAGGAACCAGGCACACTGACAATCAGATCCTTTGCTTGCAAGCTGAGAGCAGGCCAGGAGCTTGCTGTGAGAGGGCCATAGGGCCTTGTGAAGGAACTGCATTGTCCCAAAACTACCAAAGCAATAAAATGCTCTTCCATAGCATGGTCTGATCGCACCTCATTTGCTACAAAGACCCCAAAAGTGACAAGGAGATAATTACTCTGACCTCTGCTTGTTGGAAGCTGAGAGAGAGGGAGTTGATAGCAGCACCATGAACTGTCCTCATGTTTCATTTGCTGATGTGCTGTAAACCTTTGACTTGCTGCCAAAATTTAAGGTTGCCTTATGAGATAATCCCAGCTAAGAAGTTCAGTTTATATGCATCTTTCTGCCCTTCTGCTGGAAATGGGGTCATGATGCAGTTAGCTAAGAGAAGAAACACAAAAGCTCATGGGCTATGAATAATGATCTTGAATAAGTTCTTGCATTTGCAAAACAGAGATAATACTATTTACCCTCAAATTAAATTTATAAAATACTTCTCCCCTGCTGGAGTCTCTGAATCCCTTCTTAGACCACCAACAATTCTCTTATATATTTCCTGCTGGTTTTAAATGCTTACCCTTAATTTCAAGGATATTTGCCCTCAAGAAAAAGGAAAAAAAAAAGAAGGAAAGAAAAAAAAGGGGAAAGAAACCCAAAAAACCCAAAACAAAACAGAAATTGTGCATTTCAGAAACGAACACTTACAGCAGCACTCAGGAAGGGTATGAGACTTGGCTTGCAATAATAACTTTAAAGATACTGTAAATACTTTATTAATCCATGCTGTTGACAGCTTTGAATGCCAAATTATCTGTGTTGCACTGAGCCATGAAACTATCCCATGAGGTACTAAAGTCCACCTTGAGACAGCATTGAAGCCAAAGCTTTGATCCTCAAGGCTGACTTGAGTAAATCATTATTTTTAAACTCTTTAATCCCTTATGCATCCATAACACATAATTTTAGTAATGCATTTGACTTAAATTTCTTCTTACTTTAGAATTCAGTCCAACTTCTACTGCAAATAAAGTCAGAGCTCCCAGGGGCTCCAGAGAGTAGAACTAGTCCTGCTCCACTGCAGTTCTCCATTAAACCAATGAGACAACAGAAAGAGTATGTCATCGGGAACCACAATTTTACCTTCTTTGGATGCTTATTTCTCCTTTATTGTCTTTCACTGCAGCATTTTCTGGAGAGGAGGAGCACAAGAATTGGCAATCTAGAGGTCCTAACTTTCAGTTCCCATTCCCACACCAGTTCATGAGATGACTGCTAGAAAATGACCACAGATCTTACACTTCATACCAGCAATAGCACCTTACATCAGCTCAGGTATACCAAGCTAAGGATTCAGACTTTATCTATATTGCTAAATAAAGCTCAAGCTGCATGGTACTGCCTCATCACTTTACACAATGTTTGGCAGAGGGTTTCCCTTTGGTCCCCTGTGGCTGCCTCAAAGCCTGAATACATAAATGCTATTTCATTGTTATTTTCAGTTCAGAGCATTTTGAATAATGCTATGGATGTGTCACAACTCATCAAAACAACACTTTATCAGCACAAAATTCAGGCTGCAGGTTGCATGATATGTGGTGTAACAGAAGCCTTGAAGGTGCAAAGCATCTCTGGATATCACTTGAGAGTGGGAAAAACAAAACTGGTCCTGACAACACCAAACAGTTCCAGACTGCAAAACAAGCATTAGCAGCCCCAGGATTTCATCCCTGGCCTCAGTCTCTTCTGCAGCAGAGGCACAGCCATGGATTCTTACATGTTCCAGCTGCCCCAGTCCATACTGAAGTCTCTACCAACCATAGACTGTACAGGGCTGCCTAAGGCTGCCCCTCCCTGTAGATGTGCGTCTTGTGCAAACTCAGTTTCTGCCTGTAATGCAACGATAATAACATTTACCCACTTACTTTCTGTAAAGTTCACCTTATCAATGCCAATATACCAATCATTATATTGAAAAAATATATCTTCTTTGTGAATATGTCTTCAATAAAGAGAGTAAACAGAGAGATGTCTTATATCACTGCAATTGCAAACTGTACCCATGATTTAGGCAGTCATTTGCCAAGCACCGTAAAACACACACACTTCTGAAACTGCCCTATCTATTAACTGTCAATTCAAAATCATAGGCCAAACGAGTTCATGCTGGCAAAAATAATTAGTGTCTGAGTATTACAGCAGCATTCTGCTCTCTCTGCAGTTTCTGGAAGGAGAGGTTGGAGAGGGAGCCAGGGGTGCTCAGGATACCTCCCAGAGACACTGCCTACAGAAAGTATCACCAGCAAAGTTGAGAGGGTATGTATGTGCCTGATTAGAAATCCTGCATACGTATTGCTCGGCCGATCTAAGTTGTTAATTTTCATGGTGGTACCATAACTCAGCCATGATTACAGTTGAAGGAAGTTTATTTTTTATGATACTTGGTGTCCTGGAAGAAAGCCTGTCACTGCTGTCCCAAGCTTACATTGCTATCAGGAGTCAGTGAATCCCAGTGAACTTGATAATGTCTTTTGAAACTAAATTTCTTACTGCTCAGAAAAACATCACATGCTTAGTGTGAAAGGGGTAGATAAAACAATCCTTTGCTTCACCTGCTCTGCCCTTTTCAATTTGTTAAGTCTTCAAAAATCTCCTTGCTGGAGAAAATGAGCTGAAATGTGGATAATCCAGTTCTGTTTACCAGAGGTAAATACTTCATATATGTGTCAGTGAACCTGTTTTCCAGATAGCATTTAAAAAAATCACAATCAGCTACATGTTTCAGATTTTTGCCCTTACTTTAAGGAAAGCTAGATGAAAAAGACAGATTAAGGCAGAAAACAAATAAATTTTAAATGAGTAAAACTTTACCAGTAAAAAGCATCATCATTTCTCCGTGAACGCTGTTTCCATTTAATACTGTACATATGCCAAGGGCAACAAGTCCACTCAGAGCAAGCCAGGGAAAGTATGCTTTCACCTACCACCCTGAAAAAAAGATGAATGCTTGCCCTCTGAGTTAGGTCCAGCAAATATCATCCCCTTAAAACAAGTTTGTTTATATAAGCTGCAGAAAATGGTAGTAATTCTACCACCAAAAAAAAAATTACCTGCAATAGAGGGAAATAGCAGACACTCTCCCATGCACAGTGAGCAGTTTGGTGTTCTCACTTTTAGATGGTGTGCATCTCCATGTCTAATTGAGACAAGGGCCTAAATTCTACCATAAGAGACACTTGGTATAAGATGGCACAGGTTTTCATGGGCTACTGTCTATGGGTCCTTCTGTCACTATGTGCTCCTGCAGAAAATGCAGAAATCAGTGCTAATAAGAATTCTGACAACATCATCATTTCAGTACATTGCAGACCTCCATGCCTGGACATCTGTAGCTTAGCAGCACCATGCAGTCCAGGTTTGCAACACCAGATTAACATTGTGAGCTCTGAATCACAGCTGCTTGGCTAACAGACTGCGGGCTAAGAGGGAGACAGGAATGAAAGCTCTCCAGAAGTTTGACATGATGATTCCCATACTGGTCGTATTGAAAAGATAGAAAAGGAAGGAAAAGAAAATGTAGTGAAACTGTCTATTCACATCTAAAATGATCCATAAAATAAATTCGAACGAAGAAATTCACTTACTCTGAATACAGAATTAACAACTGTAATTCTTATGATAGAATCAATTAAGATCACCGTAATGGTAGCAATATATAAGTTTATATGACAAAAAATTATCTTCAAAAGTTCATTAATATTTTAAAAGTGTCATTAATATTACTTTAGAAATATACATTCTTGACATGTTTGTAGGTATATATTTTTATGTTATATGGCTATTTATAATTCCTTAGCATGAGAGAATTTGAGCACCTTACCACTTCCAAAGAAAGTTTATGGGTTTTTACCTATTTTTCTTCAAGTATGGGAGAGTATAAAGATCAGGAAAAAACAGTCAAAATCCTCTACATTTTGCCCATAGCTCTGCATATTCACTGTAAACACAGGCCTAGTCTTTCCAGTGTAAAAATGTCAATCAAATACTTTGCTATTCTACAAGCCAAAATGAAGAAAGCCACAACCAATAACTGTCAAAGCCAACTGAAAGAAATAAATGTGGCTCTAGATTCTATCTCCACTTATAAACTCTCTCACAAACACAGCAAGCAGCAAACTTAACATGACAGAAACGATCATGCTATTTGTTCAACGAGGTATTTACCAGTTAAGACACAGAAAAAGCTTCATCCTCTGCATTCTGTGCAGCAAGGTATGCTGCCACCCCCCATCCAAAACAATGCCTTGGACCACAGGCAGCTATGGAATCTGGGGAAAACAACAAGTTTGTATAAGTCAGTTTATTAGGAAAGGCAAAGAAAGGGTTATGCAATTATCATAACAGTCAGACAAACTACAGATTCACAGCCATATAAAGCTGAATGGAGAGATCTGAAGGCTGGTGAGACATTTCTTCTGCTATTGGTTAAATGTTAATGACACTATCCAAGACACTCAACAGAACCGGATTAAATATCAACCAGAGCAGATAGATTCGACTTTAGGAAGAGTAAGCCAGAAAGAAGTGAAAAGATTTCATAATGAAAATGTTTGAACATGGGCATCAGGGGAGAAGGTTCTATAAAATGTCTCTTAATTTCCCTATCATCTCCATCATCCCTTCTTCCCCTACAGTTTTGCTTATCTGAAATGTTCCTTCCTTCCAGTCACTGTCCTTTGCCATTTATTCTTCTAACAAATGCTTCAGTCTTTTCAAGTACACAGAATCCAACCTGAGCTAAGATATTAAACACATGCATCTTGGAGAGAAAAAAGGACAAGTGAGAAGCCAGAGACAGGGAACCAAAGTAATGGCCATGGAACAGGCTCACTCCACAAAATATTGTCATCACTCCCATGAGCCTTTTCAAACCTACAGTAATTACTGTAGGTTTTGTACTATGATACTTAGAAAACAAACGTGTTACATCATGTTACTTTGGAGATCAGAAAGGTAGGGTGAATAGGGACATTCTTCACATTAGTGTTTGGTCAGCTGAAGCTAAAAGAAAGTACATGCAGAAATGCAAAAATATTTGTAAAACATTGGCTTGTGAATTTTAAAACATTACCGAAAGGAATATGGAACTGTAAATTTTCTCCTCTGACTTGGATAGATGCATAAATCATGTTGCTCTTTCAGAACCACCCCATAAATAAAATCAGACTCACATATGCATTGATGTGCCTTATTCAGACTCAATAAGTAACGTAGTAGTAACATATTCTGTTGTGTGTGAGTTCTACAATAAGCAGTGTACAGAAACAAGGTAATATCCTTTTAAGCAGTCTGTGATCCCTTTAAAAACCTGCACTCTTGTTCTGTGTCCAAAAGGCTCATGAGAGTAGCTGCATACAAAACAGACCATATCTGCTCTGTATGATTAATAAGTGCATTTATTGGTTATTTAGTTTAGTATCTTATTATAATTATGCATATATGCAAAAAACTGTTCTGTTTGTGCTAGTTCTTATCTGACTTATGTATAAAGAGACAATTATATCATGCTAATATAGCAGAATATAACTAATATGATTATTAATATATGCTAAATATAGTCAATTTAATGATACTCTATAATATTATTACTTATATAACTGTATTATAATTGTATGTTGTATTGCAAGTATGACTATAAATACAGTATCACACAGTTCCAGATCTCAGTGTTTCCTCTGAGCTGCTCAGGTTTGCTTGGAAGGGGGTTCCTGAGGTTGCTCGAAACTACAGGCACAGGTTTATGCCTCTCGCCCCTCGGACTCCTCCCAGAACCTTGAATCTCAAGCAGACCACAGGATTCCATAATCTGGAAGAGTTACTATTTTTAGCTGAAATTCATTTGATGGTAAACTGGGCTTTCTGCTTAATTATAGGGCAGTACAGAGTAATTCTGCACACCATGCAAGCACAGACAGGTATACTAGAATGTGTTGTCATCCTTTGATTAAAAAAGAATGGTATGATGGAGGATGGAAACAAAGTATGGCATCTTTTGGCACACAGAAACACACATCCTGCAGGGCACTGAGTAGGTATTCTGTAGTTTGCAATGGAAATGCATTTGATACAACATGAGTAAATGTGAGATTTATGGTCAGATTGCATTTAGGTAAGCAGATATAGAAGCAAAGTAAAGTTGGGATTTTAATGGTGCTGGATTTTGATGGGTTTAATGTTGTGGCATCTTGGAATCCCATTCTGTGAACTGTGTATTTGAACTTGAAACTTCTAACAGAGTATTACTGTCCTTCTCATCTCAAAGCAAGAGATGACCTGTAACAAATAACATTCAAGAGACATTTATACACCCACTTGCAACATGCACAGATTAAACTGATATAAATATAATACAGAGTTTAAGATTTAATACATATATATCTCAAAATTGAATGCTGTAGAAAAGAGACATATGGGTAAGAGAGAGCAACATCTTCCAAGTGACATAAATTCTTACATTGGAAAGAAAACATTGCATGCTGTCTGTGCAAGATACTAAATTCATTCTATTTTTTATATACACAAATATTTCATAACTTTGTTAGTTTAAAAGGTTTCTACCTTTTCACATTTGTCAGTTATTAAAGTAAAAGTTTTACATTGCCAACACCTTTCACAAGGGACCAAGCACTGTGCTCTTCGCTTTCTTAAGCATCAGCATTGTTTATGTGGACCTGGGTGGCCCCAAAATGGCAATAACTGGGGCTAGATCTGAGTCAGAGAACCTCTTCACAAGCTGGGATGTCTCCGTGGTGCATCCTGGGAGTAACTCCCAGTGTGAGTATAGATGAAGGTCACGTACTTTGTCCTCTCTTTTCCTGTTGGAGGTAGTTGGTGCATGTAGGACTCCAGGCTCACCCTGCAAGCTCATGGAAGGGGGTTTCCTTTAAAAATATACAAGGCACCAAATACATCCACCCTCTGGATCTATTAAAAGGGCCTTCAGCTCTTTCAGTACCTTGAGAGACTGCACAGGAGAAGACACTACGCACACATTTTCTCAGGAGGTTGAATAACACACTTTTACTGGCAAATTTTGGAAAATAAGGGAACTTGATAAAAAAAATAAACTTTCAACTAAAGAAAAGCATTGCACAAAGCACTGACTTGGCACAGGCTAACCCATATAACTCAGCAAAATCCAGCCCATCTTGAAGTTAGCAAATATAGACAGGAGATTAGGAGAAGAAGAAGCAAAGAAAGACAAATTAAAACTGAGAGTTACAGCTACCACCCCAGTTTCAGCATAGATCCAGCTACCAGGAGCCTAGGAGATGGCAGGGCCTTGACCACGCGGTGGCCACATCGCATTGGTTTTATCTGCTCTGGCCGCCTGTGGCCACCCCCACCAGCTGGGACTTCGGGTCTGGCAGCCATTCCAAGGCTGGGCCGGGTGTGGTGTGGACAATGCTCCCATGTCCAGTGACCAACAACTGCCCTGGGGCTGCCCGAGGAGGTTCCAAGGGGCTGGACTGGGGCAGGGCATCACTTCTTTGTGAAATTCGACCTGTCCCTTCTCACACATACACACACAGGTCCATCTGAGCCAATAATTAATATAATAATCCAGTGTCTCACAGTGCAGTATAAATTCTAGCCCTGGGCTGGTACAGGTGTTTGATCAGCAGAGTAAAATATGCTACCCCAACAGCTACTGCACACCTCTTCCAAAGAAGACTTAACTAGCCCCACGGAAATATCTCACAGCCTCCATTCACTGCACAAATCCAACAGCAGAATCTTGCAGGGTTTGGACTGGGAGTGCCAAAATATACAACCAATTTTAAGCATGTGAACTAATAAGACCTATTCACAGTTTTCCATTGAATGAAATACTAGAAAGATATTTACATCGCATGACAAATTCCCAAGCCATCTCATGAGCACTCCAAAATTTTGGCATAGAGAAACTAATAATAGAGTTACTCAATCTCCAGCTCTATTCATCCTTTAGCTATTTTGTTTACAATTTTCACAAAACCCCTAGTCTTACTAGCACTTTTTTTAGTAGTAAATTGACTGACATCATATCAGTCACCTACTAGCTATCAAAAAGTTACAAGCTCTGTTTCGACTGGCATGGGCTAGCTTTGAACTGGCTTTAACATAAACATCTCAGGTTACTATATGCAAAAAGAAATACAGAAAGCACATCTTCATTAGATCCCAAACTTTGCACTAAAGCTACATTTAGAAGGAAAAAAAAAGCCACTTCAGAAATGGAAGATACATTGCTGCAGTAGAGTGCAATATAGACTGCTGAGAGAGAAAGAAACTAGTAGGGTTAAATTAAAAGTTCAGTCCAAATGCTTAGGAGTGTGAATGCAGTTGTCTGTCAGAAAGAGCATAATTTCCAATACTGTCAGTCATTTACTATAGAAAACTACAAAGTTGCATTTTGAACTGGTCAGAACCCAGGAGACTTCACATGAAATGAAAAATGGAATGAAGAAATGCCAAGGAGGCAGCCAACTGTTTAAAAAGCTTTCTATACAAAGAAAAAGTCAGATTGAGAGAGATCTTTTAAGCTAAAAAAAACAAATAGGTCAGAAAATAAATATAATTTTAAATAATTTCTTCTGTGCAATATTCCAAGTGGCCTTAAGCATATAGTAATCTTCTAAGTACTGTCAAATAGTGCCCACTAGTCAAAGCACTTTCCCAAGTTTTATTGCAATTCCTTAAATTTTATAGAGGCGGTTAAAAGGGTTGTGAAGCAAAGAAGATATTCTCACAGCCTTTTATGACAGTCCTCACAAATTGCTTTATTCAAAGGAAATAGCTATACCTATTTCCTACTGTATACAGTAATGGTGCTTAGGAAATAGTTATCTCAGTAAAATCAATTGTAAACCAGGATTCTCTTTCTTTTATATCTGAATTGGTCTCCAAAGATATTGCCAGGATTAAATCCCTGACATTTCTTGGCCATGTAGAAAATTAGTAATGGGTAGGTGCATCTTGCTGCTTTACCTCTAGAATTACTAGAGAAAACTTAGCAGGACTGGAAAATAAAAATGAATTCTAAGGGGAAAAAAAAAAGCTATTTAATCCAGGAACATATTCAGAGATATAGCTCAGCTTTTGGAGGAATGATTTAAGATTTAGTCTTTCTTTTATATTTATCTAGTCATTAGAGAGAAAAATGTTTCTGGAATATCTTTACAGAACATAAAATCAAAGCTGAGGTGAACAGCAAATCCAAACAAAAGGAGAAAGTGTTTGCTATTCAGATCTGTATCTCTGTAAGGAAGAGGCATTCATTATTCCAGGATGTGTGTCTCAGATGAATGTTAATCTGCCTTGTTAAGATACCTGGCCAGGGTTTTTTACAGGTGACCCAAATAATACGATTCTAATTTGCAGACACAGCACTGTACACTGGCATTCAGGCAAGGATTTCTAGAAGGTCAAACAAAGAAGATGCCAACTTCTGCTGAACCTCAACAAGAAGTGGATGCCTAACTCATCAAGGTGCCTTGGCAGATCCAGTCTGGGACACAAGCAACCCTGAATGTTGATGTTTCACTTGTATATGACAACAAAATATTTGAAAGGGTATGTTTGGAAAAAAAATGTTAGCCTTTCAGAGTTTTGCCATTATTTCTTCTACAGTCAGTCAACGTTGACCTATTTATATTCTAATTAGCTATAAAAAGATGCATCAGTCCTCACAAAGGTATTTCTTACAGAAAATGAAGCATTTTATCTAGATAGAGCTTTTCATCTCAGAAACAGAGTACATTTCTCAGTTGTAGCAGTGATATTGATTCCAGAACACAAGAATGGAAAGAAGAGCTGTATCATGCTGGATCTCTGCCAAACCATCAACTCTGCCCCTGTACCACTCTACCCAGAGCGGAGTGTAAGAAAATAAACATTTACCCACAACACTGCTCCAGCTTCCTGCAGTTTATTGAGGCAGAGGTAAGAACTTTCAGCTGAGGAGCCCCATTTGGATTTTCCTCCATGTGTCTGTCAAACTCTCTATAAAACCTGAACATTTTTCTGCATCTTGTGTTGATAACTTTCCTGACTCAATTTTACATCATATCCAGAAGTGCTTCTTTTTGCTGTGAAACTAACACCTTCTAATTTCACTTAAGGTCTTTTATGTTTTACACTGGAAAGGACAATGAACTCTACTCACCTTCTTTCTGTCAGGCTTTAAAGACTTCAAGCTTGCTGTGTCTCAGTCAACTTTTCTCCAGACTAAACAGTATTAGCATACTTAACTTCATATTATGGAAATTTTCCAATACCCCTGATTATCCTTGTTATTCATCTCTCTAACTTATAAAGCTATTTTACATTTTATTTGAGATGGAGGAACCAGAAGTGTTTAAAGCATTCAAGATCTGAGCCTAATGTGGATTTATACAATGGTATAATAACATTTCCTCAAAATTGTAAAGACAGCTTGCTTTCATCATATAAAAATATAGAGATAAAGCATCAGAACTTAGAATTCAGTATCTGTAAGTGGATTTAGACAATATTTTTAAATATCCTTGCTGTCCTAAGGGCAATCTTATTTTCATATATATCCAAGAGAACCTACAAATCACTACAATCCAATAACTAACAGAGACTGACCTGCATTACTTCCTGTTTTATTCATAAGCCAGAATCACGGTCCCTGAACTAACACCTGTATGGTAGTTGCTACTAATTCTGTCAAATTATGAAGTTATGAGATATCACAATGATCAACAGATTAGAAGGACCCAGATAAAATCAGGCAAAAGACTGTAATAACTCAACTTGTTTTTTACCTGCCCGGTGCTGAGGTCAACCGTGGGACTGGCACGAACAAATGATTCTCCTGTCAAGAAAAGAGAGTCAATCAATTTGATCCAACTTTACAAGGTCCACCAATAAATTTCCCTTGTGAAGCCCTGCACCAGACAGGTGGCAAAAAGATGTTAAATTCTCAATTTAGTTCCTTCAGATATTTGCATAACGGAAACAAGTATTATATGAGCGAGGCAGCCTGTGCTGTGCAGCAGCTCCTGCCTAACAGCAGTGGGTAATGCTCCATGCTGAGGTGCTTTGGCCGTGAAACTCCCCATGACAACCTGATAAAAGTTGTTATATCTGCTCTATCAAGTCTGGTGGCAGAAAGTTACGTCTTCCTCTTTGAATGTTGTAAAAGTGTTATTAGGTTGAATGGGATATTCCATTTCATAAGCAAAAGATGTGTGAGGTGATGCACTGGAATGGAGTGCAGTTTCTCTTCCCTGCGTCCCTTCCTAGCAGCAAACCATGAGCTGAATTGCACGTTGACAAGTTTCTTCAGACTGAAATGGGGACAAGACAAAGTTGTTCCCTCCTCTTTAACATCATCCTTTGGTTATGAAGTCCTCAGGAAACCACAGCAGGAACAATCAAAGGACTTAAGGTTTTATGCTGGAGGGAGAAGACAGGAGAGTTGCACTAACATACACATACAGAGGGTATTCACACATAACACATCCAAGCCAAGGTTGTCAACTGGTCTGCAAGATGTAACACCAGACTGTGATGCTCCAGGTTACAAGGTCAGCCAGCAAATATCCTGGGAACTGCTCCTCAACACTGCAGAAAATCAAAGGGAAAATTAACCAGCATTTTTCAGCTCCTGTGAGCTGCACAAAATTGTTTTATGTAGGGATGTACATCATTCCTTCCTGTAAAGAATATCTGTGGTGCCAATTTCCTACCAACACCATACAAAGTGAGACAAGAAGCAAATACCTGGAACCAGATATATATTACTTGGCTGAGCAGACTAAATGCAATAAAACTGAACTGAATCCCAAGAGTATGTTAGTTATTGTGTATACCACCTTTAACCACTTCTCAGTCTTTCTTCCAATAATTTAATATAAGCTTAAAGATTTATGGGTTTAAAAGAAAAAAAAAAGTTAAAATTAAGCCTAGCACTATGAGGATGTTTTCCAGAGAAAGGAACGTCAGGATATATTTCAGGATGTTCTCACTCAGATGTCTAACAAATAAGGATTTATTTTTGGATGAAGCACTGCACTGGAACTGTGAATACTTAGATTCAATCAGTAACACCACCATCAGCTTCTTGCATGACCTGAGGGTAGTGAGGAAATTATTCTTTTATTCAATTCTTGTCAGTGAGGACAATAATAGTAAAATTTTCCCACTTGTGCTTATATTTAGGAAGCCATTAGGGGCAGAGACACTTTCCAACCTCATGTATATAAAGTAACTATTGCTAAGGAGCTCTGATCATTTGTGCTCCTGTAATAGGTGTAATTGCACATATTATTTCCTCCAGGTATTCCCCTGTTCATTGAAAGTAAACTCCTGGATGTACAGGATGGCTCTGTAGTCATCAGTAGAGGCAGGGTAAAACTGTGCACAAAAAAAGATGCCCTGAGGTAATATGAGTATGTTCCTGGTGTTATGTGACTGAAACAGGTCTTAGAAAGGTATTCCGGTTCATTTAGGCACAGAGTTAGCCTTGATTAACAGTCAACTTGTGTTATCAAATACCATCCATTTAATTCAGTTATTCTGTAAATTACCTGCAATGAGAACTCTTGTGGCTAAGATACAAGATGTAGCAACTGCAGAAAAAGACTCTTGGAGTCATGATTATAATATGAAGGCACAATGTATGAAGGTACCACAGTCACATGGTGTTTTTATAAAATTGCTATGCGTTAAGAAGAGAAAGTAAGTCCTAAGAATTCACCCTCTAGTTAAAGTGTAGTTCTTGCTCTACGGTATTTGCCCTTTTCCATAGTACAATCAACCAATGCTTCTTTTCTTTTTTTTACATTTGACCCAAAACAAAATTTAAGAAAATATTACTCTGAATGATAACTCTTACAAAATACACTCTTGACAGTCAACACAAAAAAGCAGCAAAAATTGTTCAAGAAACTGACCTACTGCTGCCTTCTCTATGTAGAAAATGAAATAAAAGAGGTAAAGTGTCTTAGGTAAAAACAGGGAAATAAAGAAAAAAGGATTCTTAAAATATATCAGCATGATTTGATGTATGACTCAACTGCCTTTAACTTTTATTTCCCCCCACCCTTGCCTGTGGAAGGCCAATTCCTTTCAAATCTCTGAAAAGTCAGATGGTCAAGTAGTTTAAACTCCTGTCTTCTATATTTAGAGTGCTCAGAACTTTGCCTGTATAGACTATTTCTTGTCATCAGCACAAACAAGTATGGCTCTGGAATGTTTCTGCAATGTCAGTCAAAACTAAAAAAGAGAAAAGGTGAAGTAAGAAATAAAAAAATAAAAATTAAAAATGATCTTTCTACTTATATACAGTATTGCATTATTTAATAATATCAACAGTTTGCAAGATTTTCATGAGCATTTTTACTTTCATTGCCAAAGGAAAAAAAATCACGATATTTTGGTTAACACAGAGGACTGAAATTAAAATGCACCTGACAGGATGTCAGGGATTTCATATTTGTCAAGTATAAGATATCCTGTTGACAAATGACCTTTGTAGTTATATTTTAATGATCTTTAGTTCTGCTGATTCATTTCAGACATCTAGAAAATGGTCTGTGTAGAAAAATCTTTTCCTTGTGAATTATCACTAGCTGAAATCAAAACCTGGATCCAAGGTTTTGTTCCATTGCTTCAGTAGCTTTTCAACTTCTGTTTGTGATCGACTCTTCTATGAGAATTTATATAAGCTACAAATTGGATATAAAAAGTGGGAGATCACACCATATTTTCTGAAACTATTCTTTAAATAACCCTTCACTACGATATTCTGTGTGATGTGAGTTTGGGATACCATTTTAGATAGTAAGTTGTGAAGTGAACTTTAGCCTTCAAGTGCCGCTTCTACATCCCATAAAGGGCAATGTTTGGAATACGAACAAAATCACGGTCTGTCGCTACAAAATGACATTGTGTTACCAAGTAATATCTGGCAGGATGGAGCAGTTGGATGGGGATCTAAACACTTTTGATATTCATCCAAAGTGAAGAAAATCATATCTGTTCTGACCGGTTGAAAATTGTTTTGGGCAATTTTTCAGACTATCAGTGTCAAAGTTAGTGTTGTGAAGTACAGATTGAGACAGTGATTTCGGTCTGGGAGACAGACTTCAATTCCATTATTATGAAAATATAATATTAACCCACGTTGTCGTAATTTAGACAGCTGTCAAATTAGTTGTGCCATGAAATGAGCTTTGAGAGACAGTAGCGTGCGAAGATACTTGGTTAATTACATCAGAGGTAGATGCTGCACTGATTGTGCCCAGCAATGAAAGCATCCTTAATGAAAGCTGTGCAATGGAAGCTAATCCTGTTTGCTTCATCTGAGTGGCCCTGACATATACAACCAAAATTTGGCATCAGAAAGGTTCCTTCAGCTGGTACTTAGCCAGCTTATCACAGACCTTTTTTAGGACACAGAACTGCGATATTTTAAAAATTTATATTTATACAAGAAAGTAGAGCACTACTTTACAGGGAAACCAAAAGCTGGTACAAATGGTGACCTGCTAATCAACAGAAAAGAAGAATTGACCCCAAAAGATTAAGAATATTAGCCTTAGAAAATACCAATTTTACACTTTCCCCTAGATAGGTCATAGCTATATACAAACTGAAATAGGTTTAAATCAGAAGATATAATGCTACATGCTTGGTAAAAAAAATGAACTAGGACTCATGTGATGATCATAATCATAGGTTATTTCACACCGAGTTTTTACTGGTGCTGTTGAATTAAGTTCTCTGCTTTCCTCACCTGCTGCAGTCACTAACCTTTTCCACATCCTCACAGTCCCTTCCACAACTAATTGAAACTTTAACACTTTCAGCCTATTTTTGGTTGCTTTGCCTGTCTGTACCATGCTTTTCACCACAACAGTTTTTAAAATTTCTTTCCATTTAATGCATATCTGTGTAGCTTCAGGACTTTTTTCACCTTGGTCATTCACTGAGAACCCACAATCTCTGGGCCATTTTTCCTAATGTTTCTCCATATTCCTCCCCATGCCCAGAATGTTAAATCCCTGCCAGCGTGCCAAACATCACCATTTTGTTCTTCTTAATCCCATTTCAAATATACCTTCTACTGCTATCATCTATCCATCTTGTCTGCTGTTTTCCCTCTTCACTACTTACAATATTAGTCATACACAGAAAACAAGAAAACTAAAATAATACCTCAAAAATGGACACAATATATTCATTCACCTCCATGATTTATAATGTTTATATTCCATCTCTTTGGTCCCACTCCCTAAAGTTGTTTTTTATTACCCCTTTCTGTTCTGCTACACAAAGATTAACCAGAAATCCTCTGTCACCACTGGTAGCTCACTTTCCATATACTAATTCTTGCTGCAAACTCATTGAAGCAAGGATTGTTCTTTTAAATATCATTTAAAGACCTTCTGGGTTTGATTCCTCTCTCCTATGTGCTGATTCCATACCTTGTCTAACACCAAACAGCTCTTTTCTTTTACCCATGAGAAGCCACAGCATCAATTTCTACCACTATCTCCCTCTTCCTTCTCAGAAGCACTGAAAATCTCATGTTTGTTTAGTCCATAAGCAAAGATGAAAAACAATGTCTAGAATCAGGGCCAAGAGAAAATTCTTTAAAACTGAAAGATCAAAAGGAAAGGGTAAGCATCTCATTTAAAACTGAGGGCTCCTTCCAGAGCACTGTGGGTCTCAGAACCATGTAGGAGCTTTTAATGGACAGAGACCTAAAGAGCTGGGAAGAAATCCCTCCCATTTAAGAGAAACTGAAGAATCCAACGGTGCTTGCTTATTTGCATTATTATCCACCCAATATGATGGAGGCCAAGCATTACAACATACAACAGCTGTATTATGAGAATTATATAAAATTAAATATTATCATGCACCACTAAGACATTTCTGATCCAAAGATTCAAAAATTATGTAGAGTCACACACAGACACTCCCACCCAAAGCTGGTCAGATCTGTGAAGTTAGATCAGTCTACTGGAATCAGTTATATCATTCAAGGTTCACTTGAATGAAATTCTGGCCAACTTAAATATGCAAATTTGCAGCAGAGTTGGAGATTGGGTTTAATTTTTATCACTGATGAACAATGAGATGATGTGAAATAGAATAAAAATCACCCAACACTGAATGATTTGTTCTTTTTCTTGTGTTTTTCCCTTCACGTTTGCACAGGAAACATCTCACATTAACAGCTATAGATATAATGACAAAATCATACAAAGGAAAAACAAATGGAAAATGTTTGTACGCAGAGAAATGACTCCTCTTTTTCAGCTACACTCTTGATGTCTTATAGTATCTACAAGGTGTTCTTTATCTCATAAATGTAGTGAGAAATACTTCTTCTATTTTTGAGTCAATTTCTTGGAAATTATTTTGAAGCATATATTAGAGCATACTTTTTCTTCAGACAAGCTCACAATGTCTTTTAATTTTTATTAAAATGAAACATTGAATAAACTTTATTCAACCCAGAAGAAAATTAAGTTCTAGCAAGCCTGAAGAATATACAAGATCTATAACCTTTTCCTGTTCTAATCTCAATTTCTGATCTATAAAACATTATCTTCATGAATTCTTGTTGATTGCTAAGAATATTTTTTTTCAAAAGAGTTTATTTTCAGCATGCCTTTAGTGGCAGTGCTCACACACACTGCAAGGACACTGAGCACTCTGAAATCCCCAATTGCTTTTTTCTTTCTAGGCCAGTCCTGTGGTGATGTTCTCCAGAAAAACTAAAGAGTGGTTTAAAAGAGAGAACGTTTTTCTCTGTTGTTCAGGCTTTGATTTTTGTCTGCTCAGTAGAATCACTAATACACCTTGTTTCACGTGTGTTTTAAGGCGCCAACAGCAGAGTTCAGGTACCAAGCACAGAAAATTAACACAGACCATTTCTATTGAACTCTTCCTGTAGGCACCAGGCACAGAAGCACAGCAGGGCATTTTGTTCTCAATAGCTTTCAGAGCCTGTTTATAGACATATGTCTATATATGCATTTCAAATATCTAGTGCTTTTAGATGTTTTACTAACCTCCCATTTCAAGGGGGAATATCCTTTTCCATTTTCCCCAGAATGAAAATAAAAGCCTCAACATATTTTTGTAATGGGCTGACCCTGGCTGGATATCAGACACCCACCAAAGCCGCTCTATTACTCCCCTCTGCAACTGCAACTGGACAGGGGACAGAAAACACAACTAAATGTTGAAGGGTTTAGATAAGGTCCAGGAGAGATGACTCACCAATACCATCATGGGCAAAACAGACTTGAACTGGGGATATTAACTGAATTTATTAGTAACAAAATCAGAGCAAGATAATCAGAAGTAAAATAAATCTTAACAACACCTTGCCTCCACCTCCCCTCTCCATCCCAGCCCTACCTCCTCTCTCCCAGTGGCACAGGAAGACAGGGAATGGGGGTGAGTCAGTTCATCACAGGTTGTTCATGCCGTTGTCCAGGAGGAGGAGTCCTTCCCCTGCTCCAGTGTGAGCTCCCTCCCACAACAGACAGACCTGTATGAACTTTTCCAATGTGAGTACTTCCCACAGGCAACAGTTCTCTGCAAACTGCTGCCACAAGGGTCACTTTTCCAGGGAGTGCAGTCCTTCAAGAATAGCCTGCTCCAGCGTGGGTCCGCCACAAGGTCACAGGTCCTGTCAGGAAAACCTGCTCCAGCATGGGCTCCTCTCTCCATGGCTCCACAGGTCCTTGCCAGGAGCCTGCTCCAGAACGGGTTTCTGACACATTCACAGCCCTCTCTCTGGCATCCACCTGCTCCAGTGTGGGTCTTCTCCACAGGCTGTAGGTGGATTTCTGCACACCTGTTGTCCTCCATGGGCTGCAGGGACACAGTTGTCTCACCATGGTCTGCACCACAGGCTGCAAGGGAACCTCAGCTCTGGCACCCACAGCACCTCCTTCCCCTCCTTCTCCACTAACCTTGGTGTTTGCAGAGTTATTCCTTTCACATATTCTCACTCCACTCCATCTCTGGTTGCAATTACTTCTGCACAATAACTTTTTCTTGCCTTAAATATGTTATCACAGAGGTGTTGCTATCATTTCTGATTGGCTTGGCCTTGGGCAGCAGCAGGTCCATCCCAGAGCCAGCTGGCATTGGCTCTGCTGGACATGGGGAAAGCTTCTGGCAGCTGCTCACACGAGCCATGCCTGTATCCCTGCCCACTTCCAAAACCTGGCCATGCAAACCAAATAAGATTTTTAGGAGATACATAGATACATAAGTAGATATACATAGGTATAAGAACTTACTGCAAGAAGATAGCAGGGCCTTACAGGAGAATTTAATTGACTCAATCTTCAGCCTTGTACCCCATGTCTCTGACTGTCCTGCATGCTATACATGACTACACAAAGAGATGCCAAGGAACAACTGATGAACCATCACCAGATCTACAGGATCTGGTAATGCACATATTCTTCATTTATTTTTTTGGACAGGAGTGACTTCACTTATTGAATTGAAGAAGATTACATCAATTGAATTGGAGCATCACCCCAAAAGAAAACAAGAAATTATTTTTTTCATCTTCTGCCCACCATTTGGCCTGACATTCAGCATTGGACTTTACCCAAAACTTTAAAATAGACAGCTACTCTTAGCAATGAAGCAAGTTCAGATCACTAGGTGCACAGTAGATTATAGACTAGCAATCTGAGCTTAAAAGGAAGAAACCAATAAAATAACTTATTATTCTGTACTACTTTCCAATTTAAATTTGCAACCCAATAAAACTAATTTATCAGAGCATACAGAGTTGTGACAGATGAGGCAAAATGCTATCAACTACAGACTTTGTTGACAGACTCATAGCTACAAATGTAAGAAAAATAACATCCAAGAAGCAGCAGAAAAATCAAGCAGTGGGGATTGGATTTCTTTGTCATAGGAGAGATGCTGAAGAAAAATGTCATGGGAGAAACAGGGGATTACAAACCATGTACTCTGCATAACACAGTCCCTTTTTTTCCCCTGGAGTAAGGTTGTCAGTCAAAGCTCATTCTGCAATGACATGTGGTAAATTAACTGTATGGCTTTATTTCTTCTGTCAATAGAGGTAATATAGGCAAAAAACAGAAAGCTACAGAAAAATATACCAGGATATTTCCACTGAGAAAAGTCACCAGAAGGAGACTCAGATTTATTATCAAAATATGAAATGAGTAGAATCACTATCAGTTTCCAAAATCTTCCTTTTATCTCTCATACCTGCTGTGAGGATCTGGGGCAGGGAGAAGCTTCTGGAAATCAGTGGAACAGAAGAATGCTAGTGTCATTGTCAAATCTTCCCTGGCCCCTCCAGTCCTTCCCTCTATTGTGTGGGCAACCCTTTGCAATCCTGCTATGTTCTTCAGTACAGCCAACCTCCTGCCAAGAGAGCTCCAGGGACACGGTCATGACCTCTGCCTGAACGCAACACAGAACAACAGGAAAAGTTTTGTCCTTTAATCTGAGATAGTTCATCCAGGGTGAAAGTCCATTGCTCTCCCTGATAATGAGGGGTTAGCTTTCTCCAATGCCTGAGACTGAACAAACTCTTTCCCTCTGAAAAAAACCCCTGAGAATAGTTCACTTCAGGAGCTACTTTGCTCGTACAATACTGACAAATTCACATACATTTGGCTTTGTCCATAGTCTCGTGCCATATTAAGGACATACAACGCAAATTCTTTGTGCCACATTACAAACAAGGAATTACTACGAGATGTAATGCTTATTATGCAGCCCTTATATTTTTTCACGGGATCTGAACTGGGGGAAAAAATGTCAGGATGCCTCCTAGAATCCAGAAAAGACCAAGTGTTTGGCAGAATGGGTTAATCCTGAGGGAAGCATACTCAAGGTACTCTGTACAATATGCCAGACCTTCTGAAATGCTAAAGAAACATTGAGTAGTGCTTCCCACATATTTGGAAGAGACTTGGCATGTATGTGATTCCCTCAAAGGCTGAGGCACACTGTGCTGTCTGGGACACTGCCTGTTCCTGCCAAAGCCTCTCACAGTGCTCTCATAACTGACAACTTACCAGTGCTCCAGGTAGCATCTGGTTCTATCACACAAACAGGATTTAGGAAGCAGAAAGACTAGCTGGATGGTTCTCATTATTGTTATACATCTCTGCAAGGTCAGGCAAGCACAGTATGACCTACAGACATTGTGCCAGCTGTTCTCTTATTCTAGGAAAATAATGTTGCTTTAATCTTATTTGCAAGAGTCTGATAAAAGAGAACCATTTATCATCCACTTTAAATGAATAAATCTCATTTAAAAATCATTGTGATGCAGCTTATATGTGATCTATATTGTTAACTTATCACTGCAAAAGCTGACAGGCCTAAAATTAGATCGCCCAGATGCATATGGATACGGGGAGGTAAGACTGAACACAACACTGTCCCTCCGCTACACTATGCTCTGTGGTGGTGAGGAAAACTGAAATCAGAAACACACAGGGCAGAGAGCAGGATCCTTGCACATTTCAGTCCTTTGAAAGGGGTTTATCTCAGGACTCACCTGAAACACAAGGAAAAGATGCTGTGGGAAAAAAAAGATCCCTGAAGAAGTCAGTAGCGTATCCGAGCATGTGTGTTGGTAGTAATAGTCTGCCCAAGAAGCTGACGTGTCACCCATGTTACAGCCTTGCTTCCTATGTGTGTACAGCTCACAGGCTTTTTAAGAGCTATAGCATAAAAACCTGTTTGTTTTTAAAGTGTCATATGAGTCTTAAGACAGTTTACATGAAGGACATGTAAAGATGCCAGTCAAAGCTCATTCATCAATGATAGAGAGTAAGACAACTGTATGACTTCAGATTTCTTATGTAAATAGAGGTAATATTGACAGAAAAAAGAAACCGAAAGCTACAGACACATACCACAGTATATCTCTTCTATTCAGCCTTGAAAATGCTGTACGTAGCAGGACCTCACAATTCCTAAATGCATGGATTGCTAAACACAAGGGTTCAGAAGACAGAAAAGCATGAATTTCCTAATAACCAGACACTTCACTAACAGGTCACTTCTCATTTTCAGGCTTGGTAGAAATAATACAATAAAACATGATCTGTGACACCCCCCCCAAAGACCTTTCCCGAGAAAACAACGCTAATTAAAATTATCTGTGTTCCCAGTAACACGTGTCCTGTGTTTTCTCACCTTCCCTCACTTTATCCTACATGCACACACAAGCACAGGGTAGCTGTAGCTGGCATGTGTGTGTAAGTACATGACACCAGCAGGTGTGTGTACAGACACTCTCTGTCTAAAGGAAGCAAGACAAACAAGGATGCCAGGACTTCAAAATGTCCATACAAGTAAAATGTATTCCTGTTTTGACCACTACATTTGTTACGACAGCAAATAATCCTATGTGCAGAAACATCTAAGAAATACTACAAGAACAACAACAAACAAACAAAAAAAAGTGCAAAAAAAACCCCAAAACCAACAAACATTGAGAATCCAAGAACAATGGTCTGTGCAGTGTTTTGAATCAAATGCAAAGACAATCATTGCTTCATGAAAGGCCTCTATGTCTTTATGTACCTCTCCCACTGAGGAAACTAATGGAGGATGCTTAATGCTGTACTTATCTGTCTGCAAGATGGGAATTCTGCACAGTGAAAAGTTACCAGAAAAAAAGAGGTTTCAAAGGAGTTTTGTTAAAAAAGAGGTTTGTAATGTAAGAAGCCTTGAAGAAATGAAGAGGGAGCTCTGGGAAGCAGATAAGAGGAACATTCTTTTATAGCAGGAATGCTGGTCTAGCTCCTGAAGGGTCTGGGCTTAAGGAAGAGCTAAGTTGGGAAGATTCAGTGGCTTGAGAGGCCAGTCACAAGCTACAAGAAAGCAATTCTTGACAATTCCAGGGGGACGGATCCAAGAGCCCAAAGGATGTTTCAGAGTAGTAAGAAAATCGAGGCATAGAAACATATCCAGGATTTATTGTTTTTCTAGCTCTTTTTAGAGTGCTGTCACTTCTGAAAGGCTTATAAATAGCATTTACCTCAGCTTCCCTGAGGAGTGATACTGTAGCCCAAGGTACACACATAGTTGAAATTGTGTGAGAAAGGGTGCTAAACATACACAAATGTTGGGAGATGTTACAGCCAATTTTAGATCTAAGCAGGGAGGGCATCAGAGGCATAAGACAAGAGACAGCACTACAGTCCATTTGTACACACAGAAATTTCTAGCAGATGAGCTCAATAAAATAGGGCCCAGCACAGCAGTCTGCCAAGTGTCAGTACTGCAGAGACATGATCAGACCCCTGACAAATCATTAGGCACGTCTTTTCAAAGTAAGCACACTCGGGATTATACAACTACACAGTTAACCCAGGCTCAGAAATACTCTTAATTAACTTTCAAGGATATTGCATGTGCTTGAACCATTTAACAATCACTCCTGTTCAACTTTTGACATAAGTATTTTCTGCAAGTGTTATGAGAATATTAGGAACAAAATAAAATTATGCAAATGTGTCTCTGTGTCTTTCTATCTGGTGCTTTCTATGTGAAATCCATGTGCCATTAATTTCCACTACACAGTTTCATTATTTTTGTATATATTACTGGTCCTGCTGTCCCTGCAAGTCATTTCACTCTTCAACTGCCTGCTCTGCACTGTACAACACTGCATTCTAAAAATCTGGGGTACCAAAGCAACCCATGGTAACGTTCACTCCAGCCACTGTAATTTTACACATAAATATAGCATGCAATACAGATATACTCTCAGCTCCATTTTCTTAGATGTTTAGTCTTGCTCTGAGTGACAGTTTCTGACTGAGTTCACACCAAATAAAATGTTTTTCAGTAAAAGCAAGGCTTTTCTGAGTGAATGCAACACAATGGGTACAAATTCTTAGCACAGTAGCCAGTCAATATTAGTTGCCTTTGCAGACACTGCACAAAGCAGGAGGCAGCCTTCTCCATCCCACAGAAGCCAGCTCATATTAGATGTGCTGCTAGTGCATACTGGAGTGGTCTCACAGAGACTGCAAGGCATACCTATCTGACTTTATACTCAGCCTTCACACTAACTGCTCATGTAGGTAATCAGTACGAGACATCAGGTACAGACTAAGAATAAGGGAAATAACATGACAACGGATTATTCACAATCTAGACAAGAGCAGATATACACAGTACAGTTTGAGATATCAGCTGTACAACCCCTGTTCATCTACTTACAGCAAGTTAGCAACAACTGTTAGCAAATCTCTAGGCAAAACTTGACAAAAAAAATTAAAAATGCAGGATAGGGTCTTGTTTACAGCCCACATGCATTAACAAGGAAAAAAACCCCATTTTATAGACTCAAGAAATAAAACAATAAAAAGCAGTGTGTCTTCCATTGGCTTTAACCCTGGATGAATGTTATTAATTTTCTTATTACCTTCACTGTTTGAATCCAAGTTCAAAAACTGCACTTCTGAGACAGGGTCAAGACCAAGCTCCACTTTATTGCTACAGAAACAGTATACAGGGTCAGGACTTGTGTCTTGTTGAGATTTTACTTTCTCATTGCAAGGTCCCTATTACCACAGCTTCTGGTAGCATAATGCTTCAATAAAGAAACTACTTGAATGACTGCACACTGAAATCAATATTTTTCTCACTACTGATAGAGATGTTTGAAATAGATTTCATAGAATTAAATTGATTGGAGGGAATGTGGAGCAGTAAAGCCTAAAGAGAAAGCAAAAATTTTATGAAGTGCCAAAATCTTGGCATGTGCAAAAAAGGTCATTAACTATTCTACACTGCATAAAAAGAAGTTCATATTAATCAAGAACTGAGGTCACCAATGTAACAAAAGGTAGAATAAGAATTTCTCAAGAAACCCAGCCTCCTGGGCAGGCTGAGAAGACATAATAACAAACATTTTTGCTGTTATTTTGTTGTTACTTTTACTTAGTTACTTTTTACTGTTACTATCCAAGATGAGTTCAAACTCTTAGGAATTACAAGTTTAAGGCGTAAGAACCTGATAGAAGTATGAGAGAAAAAAAACTCTTTCAGGAAATCTTTCTTAAGTCATCTTTTAATGATGTATTAAATTTCTGAATACTGCTGAAAATTGGCAATTAGGCAATTTTAGATACGAACAGATAAAAATGGGATTGTCATGAAGCCAAGCAGCACTGACACTGAGAACACAAATACCAGCATGACAGGCTTTATAGTTCTGTTATTCTCGTTAATATTCCACTCAGTCTTTCTGGTCTATTGCACGCCAGCATGCAGGTCAGTTTTACATGATCATGTGTAAAATGAAAAAAAGAATAGCTATAAATCAAAACCATAATAATTTACAAGCATTTGGATGAAAGGCAGACGTGTTTTTGTTTTTCTGATCAAGATCACTTAAATGAGCTCCAGATTTTTCTATACTCCAAATATAAACTCCTCTGCTCCCAATTCTTAGTTTTAATAAATCTATACTCTGGGAGAAAACAAACAACCATGTGAAAGAAAAAATAAAATCAAAAGTGATGAACTAGGCTCCTAAGCTAGAAATTTGCTGAGGTTTTTGCAGACATGCTCATGCAGCTCAAAGCAAGGCTGTATGTGAATATGTGAGTTATTTTTGTTTAGATATATCAGCAAGGCTAAGCAGCTCTTAGCAAGTTTATGCCCCAGGGTTACTATATTGCTTCCAGTAGCCCTAGTAACTTGTGATCCCATAGACATATCCTTATGATATCCTTAGGATCTCCATCCAGTATTGGCCCATCCTATGAGTCAAATAATACTCAGGCTGCTGTGCTTCAGGCCTGCACTGCACCACTTTGCTTGTTCTGGAAGTCAGAAACCGAAATATGCAGTAGTCCTCTTATTGCAAATGGGCAAGGTTTCCTTTTACAAATTAGAATCTTTTCTTCTCTGGGATTGCCTAATTAAGTGCCAGATAGTCCACATTACCACACAGCAGGGGAAAGGTCTAGACATTGGTGGGGACAAGGCAACACTCAGGCAGGATACAGCAGTGATCCAAAAAGATTGCCAGCCACTGTACCGAACAATGTTCCAATTGTTACAGAGAGGCAAAAATTAAATAAAATCCAGATGCCACTTACCCTCAAGGCAACATCTTCAGAAAACGTTGAAAGCACAACCAGTTCAAACCTGCTACAGAAATCAGGTGGAAGAAAGAAGTAACATGTAAGAATTACCAATAGGACTGGAATGATTTGGACTCTGAGCCTGTACTCTGATCCCTGTGCTTAAGTCTTTCAGTGTGGACACCCCTTGAGAAAAAATGGCTCTCCTCTAAGGCAGGCATCTTCTCATGTGACTGTAAGACTGAAAAGAAATAGGATAAAATGCAGGTGATTTAAAATTTATGATACCAGGAAAGCAAACTCTCTTTTGTCCTTATTTTGCTTTTTTTTTTGCTTTTTCTTTTTCTTTTAACTCAGATGGTTTGCAGAATGATCCGTGACTAAGGAACCTAATGTAATTAGGGAACTGAATAACCCAGTAGCAAATGCATCTTAAATGGAGTTGAATGCAGAATAATGGAAAGGACAGGATGAATCCCTTGCATGCTCCAACGGCTTGTGCCCATAACCATTTACAAGAAGAATTAGGCATCTTTCTGAAAAGCACAATGTCCAATGGCAGTACAAAAACCACAAATAACTCTTTAGCCTTCATTAAGGAACAGATAACAAGCAATCTGAAAAATATCTAAGCATCATTATGTGAAATCAACAGTACAATCACATTTCATTTCTGGTCATCCAGTTTCACCAAAACCAAAGCACAAATAGCACAGGAAATGGAAGGGCAATAAAACCAATTAGAGGCACAGAAATATTTCCATATTGAAACAGACTGAAAACAAGGAAAAGAAAAATTATAATTTTTGTTTGGAAAGCAAAAAAGTTCCCTGGGAATACCATGGATCTATGAAATAAGTAATATATAGAGAAATGCAACAACTGGATCCTAGATAATAAGGGAACATAGAGGACAGAAGAGATTTTTCAAATCAATAAAACACATGAAATTCAATTCCACAAGATATTATTGAAATAAAGATTTTATTAGGATTAAAAAGAAGCTACCTAATATAAACTAACTACAGTAACATCAATCTGTTGCTTTTAGATACTGTTGTGTGTAGGGATATAACTGCAAATCTTCCCATGAAAGATAAGATTCTAATCCTTCTCTAGGAGGTGTGGTATTGGCTACTGCTGGTCTCAGGAAATGCAGCTCTAGATGGGTCTTGAGACTGGTGAATTACAGCAACCCCAGTGTTATTTGTGAAACTGAATAGTGTAATGTGTCCACTATTAAATGAGTCAAAAATCGCTTTTGGAAATAACCTATTTACTTCAGAAAAATATTTAGTTAAATGAAAAAGAAAACATCCCAAGGAGTTATTTGTTAAAAAAGGAAATAAACCAAAACAAACAACCACCACCACCTCCAAACAAAAAGCAAAGAAAACCACAACAACACAGAAAAAGATCCAAACAGACAACAAAATCAAGCATGAGGACCATGATTGGTATCAATGAAGGTCTTGTTGCTTTGAATTGCTTAGCACAAATAACTTTTGTCGATATGCTCAAGAACTAAAAATGATGAAAACTTCTGGAAAATATGATTTATAAAAACTTTTTTAATTACAGTGCTTTAGCTAATTGTTACAAAGGCTGATCATTTCTCATGCCTCCCCAGCCAAGGTTAGCAGCTGATCTCACCCATAACCGAGCTACTGCTTCATGTCATGAAGAACACTCTGAAGGTATTCAACTTTTTATGAAAGATCAGAACAAGGTTTAATGATTCCAGGTTTTTGTCCCCCCTTTGGCTCTTGGTAGGAAATTTCACATAGTATAATTGAAATAAATGAGATATTAAACTCTAAAAGTCAGGGTACATATAATTAAAAAGTAATCACTGTTCACTGCAGCTACCTGCTAGAACACTGTCTTATAAGTCTCTGAAGCCACATTGTTTTAAGTGGCTCATTGCTGTCTGCCTTTTATTTACAAATTACTAACATTATTGAAGTTTGTCTGCTTTGATTATTCCATGGACAACATCTAATAGAGAGGTGTGAGCTTCCCAAGCTCATTTGACAGAGGTTCACACATCAGACTCCAGCCAAGGCCTCTGAGATAAAATGTACTTATTTATCCACTAAAGCCATCTACTGGAAAATCAATATCTCAGATGTAATGAGTGGTAAGACAAGTAAATTAGAGTACAGATTACTCTGTCAATTGGAACACATAATTTTCCTCTGTAATTAAGTATTTCATATGTGAGGCACTGCATTTGGCACTGGTTGCTTTGTCTAATTACTGTACATTTTATTTTAAACGAACAAGAAACTTCCTAAAATACCTCGGCTTCCACTTCCAAAGGTGCATGAGCCAAAAGAGAGGCTCCAGAGTAATGAGAAAAATTTCCTGCCGTAGCAGGAGCTGGCATTGGAAATAAAGTGTTCTGTATAATTAATGTGCCTGTCCTTTCTCACTTCAGCCCTGCTACTGATATGAAAACAGTCACTTTCAGAATAGCTCTAATCATCACTTATCCAAATCACAGGAACAGTGTGAATACGGAAGGCAACATGAAAAATTACAGCTGAAATCCGTAACTCAAGGAAATATTTCTATTTAAAAGTACAGCTAAGAAGAATACACAATTTGTCTGCATTGTTCTTAAGACATCCATGGACTAAGAGCATGCAAACACTGTTCCAGTTTGCAGATGGCTGAGACATCTAAAACCTGTTATACCTCTACTGACATAGGACTATGCAGTGAGTTCAGGACATACACAGCAATGACATCAACTTTGGAAGAGGAAGATCTTGGGGTGGGATGGGATCCTGGTCAAACAAAAGAATATTCTGAACACTTGAGAAGCCTATGCTGTAGCTAGAGTTTCCACACTGTGAAAGATAAAGGAAGAGTATGGAGTTTGTCCATGGTACAAGAGTAGCACAAAGGACCATCAATAACCTGAGTCTGAGAGCTCTTATGTTGTGCAAACCTCTGTTCTCAGGATGAAGATACAAGAAAGGATAGAGTATCTGCATCCCAAAAGTATGCCTGCAGACTTGTGGATATGAGTAGATCCTGGACTCTTAGGTTCAAGAGTCTGAAACTTTTCAACTATCTGTAATCAAATTTACACACAGAAGACTGATAAATACTATACTGGTATTTGAACAGATTTGAGACTTACATGTGTTTTTTAAGAAACAGGAAGAAGACTGCAGATGTGTAGTTGTGGAGGATTATATATCGAAGGGCCAACTGGAAATACCATGTCACCATATATACACTGATATATATTTTTGTGAAAGACATTTCATATTATTCTGTGATTTTGAGGTGCTGTATATAGAAAGGTTTTGCTCACACTAAGAATAAAAAGGACTGTGATGTCTGGAGTTCTAAAGATCATCTTTGTGGATAGAGATAAAAAGTTCACTTTTTTGTGTTGTTCATTTATTCTTCAGCTCCTTCCTTCTCACTGTTGCATCTGATCCACTACCCAGAGAAATCAAAGGAAGATTTTTCTGATCAGTGCTCCTCTGTTGGTGTCAGACACAATCAAAGACTAGGAGTTTATTGCATTACAAAGTGTTGAGATTTAGTAACAGATCAGATCAAATCAGTTAAGGGAAACTACCACAGATCAACATCTAAAGTGCACTGTTTTTTTCTTGAGTAAAACCTGGCCAGTTGTCAAGGAAGAAAACTTTTCGTATTTTGATACTCACTTTGTCCTTTCCAACAAAGTCACATAAAAAAGCCCACAGGTCCATGAGAAAATAGTTGTTTGGACTGTCTCTTAAGAGGGAATTATTATGATTTTATTTAACATGCAGTGCAGAGAAGATAGCTTATTGCCAAGGAAACAAAAATTATGCTAGACCAAAGCCCTCCTGTACCATCAGTAACAGAGAATTTGCTAAGTATGAGCCATACTTACCTCCATTCTAAGTTCATTTTATATTCTCTGAATGATGTAAAAGGGTCACGGTGTTAATTAAGAAAAAGCCACTTCCCATCTTCAAAAGCCTTTCACCAAATGGTTTCTAGACACGCAGCTGGGAGCTCAGGTGTCTCCTTCAGGCCTAACTACACCATGCAATGATTTAACACCTGAGAGTCTCTGGGCAGCAAATTAAAGTCACACAACACAGCTGTGTGTGGTGACTGGCTCAGGTCAAGAAGCTGTGTCTGATATGCACAAGTACCACACTGGAACAATGTGGCCATCTTGCTTCTGGGAGTGACTGGCTCAAACACCTCTAATATAACCTTTTCTCTCAAAAAATTTCACAAGGCAAGTGCCTTTCTTATTCTTTCGAACCCCTTTACAAACTAGGGTAATCCATTTCCAGCAACACAGATGTAAGCCAATAAAGCAAGGGCAGCTTTAGGATGCTTTTGTGAATCATGATTTTCCATATCTAAAAAAGCAGCAGCATAGCTGTGCATTGTAATTCAGCTGGCAGGAATTACAATTTCTTCACATGACAAGTTGCATTAAAATCAGAAAGATCACAAGGATTTTAAGCACTGATATTGTGAATGACAGCATACAGACAAACTGCTGAGATGACAACTGTCACACTAAAATCCAATGGATAGACTTTCATATCCCCCTTTCTATTCTGGTGCTACCAGTTGCAGAATTTGAGCTACATGTTACAATCTTGTAGTGGGATGTTCAAATTGGGGCAAATAGACAGAGAAAGAAAATAACTTACCAGCTTGTGTTTTTAAATACTAGTTATCATTTTCTGCAGTACTGAGCTACAGTCAGTAAACTGCTTTACACACCAGTTTTCAACAATAAGCATGTTATAGATATAAATACATTGTGCCAAAGAGCTTACAGTGTCATTTTCAACTGCATACTGAATACATACATCTTTTTAAAGTAAGACAACTAGTTTTGGATGATTGACCTGAGAAAACAGACAAACAAAAAATTACAATGAAAACAGCACTGTATTTTAATTTTAAGCACAACACAGCTAAGCAAAGTTAGATTTGCCAAAGACTGGCCACATCAAAAGCAGAAGTTCCCGGTACTACGTCTCCATTGGGATCAGACCAACAAAAAGTGAAAAAGCCACACTCCTTAGAGTGAAACTGCAGGAGACAAAAGTTCTGCCACTTTCCTGAAAAAGGCAGGGAGCTGGGCACACAGAGTGATCTCTCCACCTGAGCAGTCACCTGCTCAAAATCTAGACACATAGCAAAGAAAAGCTTCAAAACTTTTCCAGTCATTCAGCACTCAGCAGGAGTTAAGGTACAACTCACCTGCTAACCTTAAATAGCAGGAAATCAGATTACATAAGGAAGATCAAGCCACCTTTAGAATACTCTGATCCAGAACAATAAGAATTCAGGTGATTCAATCTGCCTGTCCCTTATGCTACTTCCATCCAGTTTGCTGCTAAAATAAGATGCCTTTGTCACTCTGCTTGTAGGCATCCATAGTATAAGCCCTGAAAATATGGAAGATGCATTAATTTTTCCACATAAAACTTCATAAAAATCTATTCACTTTATTCCTAGCAGTTATGTAGACACTTTTTTCTCAGTATTAATCATAGGGTCTAATCTTAATCAACTATGTCCTTAAAACTCTGAAGAAAGCACTGATGAAGCCATTTACATTTTAATGCAAAGGAACTAGGCATATGAGAGTATTCAATAAAAGTAATCCAAATTCACTTTTTAATAAGATTAGTTAAACTCCATTATGCTGGCAAGTGGATGCTTTTACTCAGAATGAAAGTGGCCTTAACTTGGTTTAGTTTAATTTGCTTTGGAAGAAGATCAGGAATTAATCTGATTTAACTAATCCACCTTAAGTCCATTAATTACTTCAGATTCTTGTGTTTTCCAGTGCAGACAAACCCATTTTCATCTTGCCAGAGTCTGAGTTTGCAGATCTAGAATAGTTTAAGGAGCATATTACAGATACAGGTTAGCATCTCCATGGCTAAACCTCATTAAAGAATTTTATGATCTTAGCGTAATTCCATTGCAAGACAAGAGATTAATCACCTCCAGTGGTCTACAGAGCAGGTCATGTGTGCACTAAATACAACAAACTCATTTCAGGCAGGCTCACCAGGTACTCTGTTGCTCAAGAGTCTTCTAGCTGATAATGGTTGGACATTTTATGGTTCAGATCGTTTTATCAACTGAATTGGTATACTGAAAATACCGAAAAATAATCTCAAAAGGAAGAAAATACAGAACTTCTCTCTCTGACTTTACATTAGTATTAGTCTCCTATCCAGTTTTTTAAGAGTTTCTCCTGGAGCAGTTGTTATGCAAACAGGATAGATGCTCTGAGGCAGAAACTTTCAGGGGCCCTGGGGCACCAATCCATCACATAGTGAGGGTACGAACCTTGTTCAGTATTTTCAAAGTTTTTCTATCTATCACCTAAATGGGTGGTCAAATGTATTGATTATTTCGCAACTCTTCAGAGGATGGAAATTAGATTAGGGAAAATCTGAACTAGTGACACAAATGCAAATGGTAATTCACTCAAGGAAAGACCAGCTGAAGTCAAAGCCTGCTGCAGTTATTCATTTGGGCTTTGTGACACTTGTCAGCCACATATCAAAAATTTGCTGCAGGGAACAAGGAGACAGCAGCCCTACTCGTACAGATTCCAGCACAAAACCCAGAAAAACACAAGAACATGGTAAAGACACCAAAACAGGTTTACTCTTACCAGGAAAACTGTCTCAAATCCATTCATGGCACGTTGTTCTCAGCCTACATTGCTCTGCCTACCATGTCATGAAGCCAATGAGCTGATGCCCAGAACACAACCAGTGACTCATTTCACAGCCCAGAGAGGTATACGACCCACTCGAACACCAACTGCATAGTATCTATCCTACCTGAACATTACCACACATTCACCAGACAGCTAAAAACATTACCAGCCACTGGTTGTGGCAGGCAGAATGAGAGAAATACTCTAATCCCACCATGAGCCTCTACATCACCATGAGGCCTGATAGATGCCTCATCACTGGTGAGCTGAACATGCACGTCACTTTCTTTCACTTCAGAGTCTGCCTGGATCCTCTCTGGAGGAACAGAACTGAGGCAACTGATCCACACTTTAAATGACACCTTTTGACTAAATCCTGTTGCCACAGTAATGAAGCCATCATGACCTAGTCCCACCTGATGAAAGTAAATGAGCGTATGAGTTTGACTAGATTCAGCTGGGAAGTTAACACCAGAAGCTTGTACCAGGCCTGGAAGAGAAATGGCTTTGTATGGTTAGCCTTGTCCAAGATTACTAAACTTCTACAACAGTGAAGCAGGCTAAATGCTAAATTTAGCACTGAAAAGACTTTCTATTTTAAGGCATATTTATGACAGTAAAACCCGTTATCTTTGCTGCACAAACATATGCAAGTGTTATTGCTGGAGTTTCTTTATTGATTTAGAAAAAGACATATTTTCTGCTAGCCAGACATTAAGGGAACAAAACAAGAACCTCACAAAGCCTGTAAACAAAATATATCGACCATAAAAGCCAAACTCTCTGATGAATATAGAAATAAAATCTTATGTCTTAATCATATTCTTACCTGACTGTCAGCTACAGCAGTGGGCTATTTTGGGCTGGGGTAGAGTTAATTTTCTTCACCATAGCTAGGATGGGGCTGTGGTTTGGATTTGTCCTGAAAACCATATTGATAGCACAGGGGTGTTCCTGCTACTGCTGAGAAGCCTTTTCTGCTTCTCACACCACCCCAGCAGTGAGCAGGCTGGGGGTGCACAGGGAACTGGAAGAGGTTACAGCCAGGACAGCTGGTGATACAGCCAAGTGACCAAAAGGATTGGAAATACCTTTTAACTGTTGCAACCTGGGATTTGGAGTTGCATGCTACGGCGATTCCTACATCAAGAACGCCTTGACGCCAGCCAAGCTAGAAGCAAAGTGAGGAGTTCATTGCAGTGTTACACTCTGTAACCTGATGCAAAGTTCAGCTCTAGGGGCCTTGCTAATGAGTGGCCTTTAAGGAAGGCAAACAGATCCCACCCAGGTAACACACCTGGAGCTGGAAATTACTCACTCAGCTGTCTTGACCTCATCTCACATCACTGTGAGATATGTATTGCTGTGCTCCATGAAGCCAGGCAATACTCTCAGTGTAGGATGTAAACATCCCATAAGAAAAAAAAACTTAACACAGGACAAAACTACTTACTTAATATTAGTATTCTGGAAAATATATTCCCAGAGGATTACTGCTCTTCCAGCTGTGTGGCCTGCAGTCTTATGCCTTTCAGCCATCCAGCTGAGACAGTCAATAACCACTTTGAAAGATGCTGCTGCCCACGGTGAATTATTGCTTAATTAGATGGAGCCAGGATGTTCTATCACATGTGCAATGCTTTATGAATAAAATCAAGTGTATCTGCTTTCTAAGCATTCATCTCACTGCAACACAAAACCTGGGAAGTGACAGCTTGCTACCAGGAGGGAATCTACCAGAAAGAGTTCTCGGTTATGTTTCAAAAAGGAGTGCAACTATAAACAGTTCAAACAATTCAGTAGTCTGCAGTGCTGTCAGTCATAAATGCTTATGTGGTGCAGGAGCAGAGAAAACCTCCAGCCAATATCAGGATCTCTACTGTGATGAGTTGTATCGATGTGGAAAAACAGCCTGGTGAGAGTTTCTCCACAAAAGCAGCCCCATGGTCACTCCCTTCCTATGCTCACTCCAATTCCTCACTAAGGATGCCTTTATACTAACCCGCTTCCAAACTGTTTGGATTGAGAATGGCCACATGATGAGTTTGTGCAAAAATAGCTGCCATGCTTTAAATTCACATTCTAGTTTGTTTTGAAACAGTGTTCACATATAAGTATATACCTTAAAAATAAAATCTCTGCTTTGAAGGATTTATTATCCAAACATCCAATCTTCCATACACTTATACACCTTCTCAGCTTGCAGCACACAATTAAACCCTTCCTGTGTGTTTTAAGAAGCTTGCATAAAGTTTCATGATCTAAAATGCTACAAACAGCTTTTAATTTCTGAGTTAATTGGAGGTATCTCCCTCATGTCAAACTCCTAGCAACAGTTCAATAAATTCAGTAGGAGATCTTTTCAAGCAACATTTAAATTTCCAGTTCATAAAAGAAGACTCTAAAATCAGCATATACTTGAGTGGATATTGCACTTCTCAAGAGGTTAAAATCACTTGTACTTCCCACATTTCAGCCATTGTGCTAGATCAAACACTATAAAGATACATGTTGACATTTTAATTATTTGGTTAGTCCATTACTGAGGGCTTTCTATACAAAATTGGCACAACATTAATTCCCTCTTTAATTTAACTCTTGAAAAGGTAGTGCAAAGAATGAACATAAGGATTAAGGAAGATTGTAACTAACACTACTGCTAAAAGGTTTAGTAATTTGTGCAGCACAGGGCAAGTCCCTAGAAAAAACACCTGAAGAACCATTTTGTGATTTTTACATATATATATACATAGGCCTAGAAGTCCAAGAGAACTGTGGTAGTAATCCGGATAAATCCAAAGACCAATTAAATAAATAGAATAATAGAGTAGCTTGGGTTGGCAAGGACCTTAAAAATCATCTAGTTACAAACCTTCTGCTGTAGACAGGGACACTTTCCACTAGACCAGGTTGCTCAGAGCTCCATCCAACCTGGCCTTGAACACTTTCAGGGTTTGGGTAGCCACAACTACTCTGGGCAAGCTGTTCCAGTGCCTCACCATTCTCACTGCAAAGAATTTTTCCTAACATCTAATGTCAACCTACTGTCCTGCAGTTTGAAGCCATTGCCCCTTGTCCAGTCACTACATATTCTTGGAATAATATCTTTTGTGTAGGCTCCCTTTGGGTACTGGAAGGTTGCAAATAGGTCACCCTGTGATCTTCTCTTTCCCAGGCTGAGCAAACCAAATTCTCTCCACCTTTCCTTGTAGCAGAGGTGTTCCATCCCCCTAGTCACCTTGGTGGCCTCATCTGGACTCTCTCCAATAGACTGATATCCTTCCTGTGCTGGGGATCCCAGAGGTGGAGTCTCACCAGAGCAGAGTAGAGGGCCGGTATCACCTCCTCAGCCTGCTGCCCACAATACTTTGGATGCAGCCCATGATACAACTGGCTTTGGGGGCTGCAAGCACACATTGTTGGCTCATGTCCTGCCTCTCACCCGCCAGGATCCCCAAGTCCTTCTCACCAGGGATACAAAACAGAGATGCTGGTAGGGAAAACTGATTCCAGCCTACATGCAGTACAGGGTTGAGGGCAATAATCATCAAGACTCACAAAGAGTGAGGCTGTCCACACAAGGGAGTAACTCCACTAAGGACACAGCTGGTGTACACATTCCATTGAGCACCTCTACTGATGAGTCAAAAGGTCCTGATTAGATGAAGCTGCTGTTCTCTGAAAGGAAGCTCTGAGGAAATGTAATAAGAAGCTCTGTATTAATGAGTAGGAGATGAACAGTGTAACAGTGAAGGTGCAAATACTGCAAGGCAAGTGTGGATGATCTTTCCAGAGTAACTGTCACCATTTATGTATTATGTGTAATCCCATTTGAAAGCTGGAGTCAAATACTGAAGACCACAAACTTATCTCTTCTCTAACTTAAGTATGTGACATTAATAGCCTCCGAAGGATACTGAAGTATTAACTCATCAGCCTACTCTGGACAAGAGTAGCTAGCCAGTAGGCCAGCCCCAGTGCCTGTCTCCAGAAAAAGCCATCAAGCCCCCATTTATTCCAAACCTCAGTTCCCAAAGAAATAGACCATGGATGATTGAAGACACTAGAGCTTTTGAGAAAGAAGAGAGAGGGATTAAGCTCCTACAGAGAAGAGGAAGAGTCCTACTGGCTACTCAGTTAAGATGAAGCAGTAGAAGTAAGTAGGGGAATTACATTGGAGGGAGGCTGCTGAGAACACAGACACATTAGGCTCTGGTTGAAAAAGGGTAAGTGTGGCTATGTATTTATCTAGACTAACTGGATTTTTGTGTGTATGTCTCTGTATTTGTAACATTTCCTGCCGTATTGGAAGGCAACAGTATGGCTTCAACTTCTGCTTGGCCTTATTTGGCCAGTTAAGTTTTACTGAAGCTGTCTACAAGGCAGCTTGGGTAAAACCCTTTAAACTGAGAAGATAGTAAAAATTTTAGTGTGACAATGACAACTGTGGACCCGCAGGCATTTTTAGGAGATCCAATGTTGAAGGGTACATCTTGCTACACTGCTAATGACCCTTATTTGCAGTTGCTGCCACTATCGCCAAGCCTGGGAAAAACAGTTCCCTCTGGCAAACACAAACCAGCATTTCTCTTGCAAAGAGCAGATGGATGAGCAGTATCCTGGGACTCTAGGCAAAGCCTGAGGCATCACATTTGGGAAATTTCCAGTTATCTTTCTTTCCCCTGCTTCCATAATTTCAGGAGAGCTCATAGATGAAGCCAGGCAAATACTGCCATAACCTAAGCAACATTTCTGAAAGTCATATTGTTACACTGATGACTGGCTACACTATAAACCCACCTTTTTCGAGGCAACTGTTGATACCTCTTGATACTTCAGTGGTGATAAATGCCTTTATTTCTCAGCATCCTAATTCATAGAGAATACTTAACAGTACTGCAGATAAATCATTTGGGGTCATGTCTAGGCTTTGTGAATGAAGATTTGGGCAGGGCTCTCCCCACATAGGTGGGCCCTTCAAGTCTGCACAGTGGATTTTTTAGGTGAGGCACAGCATGCGCAGAACTGGCCCCACTGTTTAAGTCCTAAGGTTCATCTGCCACGGCCAAGCGAGCTTGGACAGTGCCAGTGAAGTCCTCAGGACTACAGCCATCATTTGGGGTAGCAAGGAGAAACAGGGGCAAGAGCTACTATTTTAGAGTCCAGTGGATTTAGTATGATTTAGTCTCTTTCCTGATTTACATTGCGTAGTGTTGCAACATTGGTATAGTGGGAGACACCCTGGACCAGCTGGTTATGAAAGTCATTTGGGTTCATATCTCACAGTCTACAGCTGCATGGCTTGGATAGAGAGCCACCACTCTCCAACTGAGCCTTATCTTATAACAAGCTCTTGTGGTTCATCATGTGTCATTCCTCATCAGCTACAGTCTTGGTTTCTTTGGGTTCTAACAGCTTTGCCAGGCAAGTGGTTTTCCTGGGAACTTCTTGCCAGCAGCCCCACAGAAACAGTCCGCATGAAAAATTCATTTATGTCGAATCTCAGCAGCATCTATTTTATCAAAGCAAGTGCTTATATACTCAACCAGCATAAGCCACAGATGGGAGGTTTTAGGCAATCAGCTGTAAGATTAGGAAGAAATCCGAGTATATATCCTGCTTATGCATTTCTGAATGTAAAAAGATAAATATCCAGTAGCATAGGAATAGTAGACAGCAGGTCACCACTGTCCAACTATTTTATCAACTTCAGTAATGGAACATGGATATTTATCTGGGATGAAAACACACTGCTATATAGTCTGCTTTGATTAACTCATCACATAAATCCTCTCTTACAGGAATTTTCAAGAGGTATTGAAAGCATTATTAGAAATGTCAAGGCTAGAACTGTCAAGAGCCATAGTGTGGGGGAGCCTCAGTTTAAAAGGCAGTGTAACAAGATGAAACCCCTAGAAATTAAAAATGTTTGGTTAATTTAACTTTCCTACATGAAATCAAAACCCCAGTTTGTTTTAATACTTCCCTTGCTGATCAGAGAAGCATCCTCACTTTTGAACATTATTTTATTTCGTTTCTTGCTATGATTTCCCCAAGCACATTTATAAATTGAATGTCTCAGGTCAGATGGATTTTCAGGAATGACTGGACTGCTCATAAATTTTAAGCTTCCTGTAGTTTTAATATTGCCTCAATAATTACATATCCCTCATGTATCCAGTAAAAAAACACGAATTTTCTAAGAGGTGATACCACACAAAGAAGATCTGAGTTGCAGTCCTGTGGATGATGGCAGGCTGCCCCACAGACTGAAGGATGAACCACACTGGTTTGAAGTTCCTAAGAAAACCACAATGATTGTAGAAACACCAGAAAAAGCCGTTAGATCCTTACAAGGAAAGGGAATTTCACGTGTTGCTGCTACTAATAGACCCAAATACAAATTAATAAATTTTTTTAAAAGTTTTGATAAGATGCTCAGTTTTTATTCCAAATCTCATCCAGTTCCTAAATGTAGGTTCTGTGATGATAATCTAGTTCTTAGCAGTTACACAGCATTTTCACTAAACAATTTCCTGTCTTAAAAAGTATTTATGTGCAAAATAAAACAAACCCTTATTATAAAGCTAGAAAGGTCTCCATTTTTTTGTTTCTTCATGAAACCTATTTATTTTGGATATTTTGTTACAATACCCCATGGAAGTCATTAACTGATTCATGAATGCTCCCATTCTCCCTTGCACATTGTGCTCCCTAGCTGCATTTTCTCTTCTGTCATTAAAGATCTTCTCTCACAGGGGATGACACTGTCATAATGCCACTATGAAAGAAGGAAATTATGAGCCAACAGGGAAATATATTTGAATCCAAAATATAACTGATTTGAATGAAATGTTCCATATTCAAGTGTTTTGACAAAAACCTTTTTTTTTGACACATCATAAACAAAGTCTTGACACAGCTGTACTTTAAAGTTTTGTCAACAATGCATCAACAATGTAAAGTATCTATCAGCAATGTAAAGTTTGGTCTACTAGTATCTGAAGGAGGAGTGCCAAGAAATTGAAGCTCAGTGGGCCCAAGCAATAGGACAAGAGGCAATGCGTAGGAACTGATGAACAGGAAGTTCCATTTGAACATGAGGAAAAACTTCTTTATTGTGTGGGTGACTGTGCACTGGAATAGGTTGCCCAAGAGAAGTTGTGGTGTCTCCTTCACTGGAGATATTCAAGAACCAACCGGATGCAATTCCATGCTTGAGCAGGGAGGTTGGAGCAGATGACCCACTGCAGTCCCTTCCAACCATTCCTTGATTCTGTGAAGGGTAAACCAAAGGGCACCACAGTGTTTGTCCCTATAAATGCCTTATCTAAGTGTAGGAAAGCTAAAAATCCCCAAATTTAGGCATAATAAACCCAGATATTACTGCAATGTCAATACTACTATTGAAATTCTTACTATTATAATGTACATCATAGTAGGCCCAATTTAGTTTATTCAGGCAGAATTTGTTCTTCCCATAGGAACATCTGTAAGAGGGGCTGATGACAATAGAAACAAGCACTCCATTCTTTATTCTGTTTTCTTTTACTAAACCAAATATATTTACCTGAAGTATTTAAATACCAGTATATCAAAACCAGAGAGCCACTGCAGCCAGGAAATGCTAAATTATGTGAGAGAGCAAACAGGACCTGTGAGAAACAGAAAATTAATGCCTTGGGTTCTCTAGCACAAAACAGGCACGCCCTCTAAGTGTGTCCCACAAGTCATTTGGGCACTAAGTGCTTTCTTCCCCATAGTATTCCAAGTGAGAAAAGGTGTGATACTGCAAAGAGGGGGAAGAATAATAAATTTGGAATAACATCATAATAATCCTACTAAGACTCCTTGTCTTCCTACAACCACAGTGTTCTTAAGAGGGTACATTTTTTAATCTCTTGTGTTTATTAACATACATACTATCTGTTTTTCTCTTCCCACACACTTGGACAGGTAGTTTTTTTCCTTGTTTTGTTTCGCTTTCATCTGTCAGTTTTCAGGAGCAAGAACTGTGTTTGTGTTTTGAGTTTATAGCACAGTAAGAACATATTGAATTTAAAGCCATAATCTAATGTAAGGGCATTAAATCACTACAAATAATAAAAGGCAGATACAAATTGTCCTAGACTGCATAGTTGTAAAGGCAAGAAATATGAGTCAAGATTAAGTTGTAGTGTCATTTTGGCTATCTCAATATAGACTAAACAGAGATATAACACCTGTTCTGGTCTTCAAAAATTGAAGTTCAATTCCTGTGTAGATCTTGAATTCTCATTTGCATAAGCAAAGGACACCATTGTTTATGTAAATTGGACATTTATTCACATAGCAGAGCAGATAATGTGCAATATGCCTGTGTGCAATTAGTACAAGCAACTTGTGCTACCCACATACACAAAAACCCCCTCATTACAAGAAGCAACTACCAAGTAACTTCCAGATCAATGTTATGCTTCCCGTGCTTCAGCAGCATGTGGTCAATGGCATTACTCTAACACTTATTTTCAGAAATTACCAATAATCCAGAAAGGGAGAAATACTATTTTTTCACATGTAAAACCAGTAGTGAGACGGCAGTCCTATGTCTCATACTGATACAGCAGGAAAAGCAGAGATCGTTTGTATTCCTGAAAACAGTTCTGAGAGCCTTTGCTCTCCAGCAGACCTGAGCTGACATCCCTTCACCATCACAGACCACTCACAGTTCTTATCCAACATCTGTACATGTATATGGACGCAGGTAGGTAGATTAGCCAATGAGATACACACTAAAATTTCTGCAAAGTAATTCAGCCTTCTGCTTCAATTATTCATCCAAAAATAGCAAATACATGCAGACTTTAAACACATCATGCAGGTCAGAATTGGCAGGGAGGCTCTGATAAGTGAGTGAAACTGTGAAAAAAAAAATTTTCTAAGAAAAAAGTTACCATAACTTCAGAAGTCTTTCTCATATCATCTTGTGATGAGATGCATTTCTTTATTCTCAATTTATTTCTCTGTGGCAGGTCCATCCTGAAGCATAAGCAAAGTAGCAGCCCCACCAAGAGAAAGGGAAGGAGGGAGGCAAATTGCCTTATTTGAAGAACAGAGATACCTAAACAATGACCAGATATCTGTAAATGAACACTGAAGTTACACTTTTGATCCATGTTATTTAAGAAAGATTGATACAGCTATCAAAGTTAGCATATATAATTACTACCATTTTCATGGAAATAAAGAGTGTTCATGAAGTCATTTGACTCTGCCAGTCATCCTTCACTCATAGTGAAAATGAGTAAGAACGTGGTTTTACGATACACAGAAGCCTCTCCCCACCACCAGCAGACTATTCTTCCTGAGCACCCCAACAGGTCTATGCACACTTTAGTCTTTGCACTTTAGCAATAACACAGCTGTTCCTCAAATGTGTTCAACAACTGTTCTCTAATACCATCACTTTCATAGTGTAAATGGGTCCTAAAATAGCTGGAACATTATGTCCTTTACCATTATATCTTCCCGCCTGGCTGCCAGATTGCTCCCTTTCCCTTTTTTTGATGGATTAAGTAGAACCACGGCAATTTGTTGATTTGAGAACTAAGCAATCTCTTTAAACCGTCTCTATGCTCATTCACTGCTGTCACTGACTCTACCTGAATTCATTTTGGAGCCTATATTACAAAAGCTTTATTCATGAGGGATTTGCATATGCAAGCAGAGTTGGTGAATTCAATAAAATAGACTCACTTCATATCTAGAGACATCTTTAAAGATTTACATTTTGTCTCAGCTGCTAACACTGGCTCCCTTCACTTTTTCTTCCTACCTGTCTTTTTAGGGGCATATGTCGATCCTGCAAACATTTCATTTGTAAGTGATGTCCTTTCACAGGTGCCCCTCTCACTGGACTGTGCAGAAATGCCAGCAGTTATTCTGGCTTTGCACTCTTCCAAGCTTTGTCAGCAGCAACAAGCCTCTGTTCAAGCACCAGCGTGATTTTTCTTGAAACCAGAAAGGAAAATAGGCCCAATTCCACTGTCAGAAACCAGGAACACATTAATTAACAGAGACTTGACATTAGAAATACATTCTTCTCCACAATTTAAGAGCTCCCTTCTCCACTGAGGGGCAAGCAGAACAACGGGCCAGGTGTTAAGGTTTGGCTATGACAGCTTTTCACTCAGGGGCATAACTACAGTCGTGTTGCACTGTCTACCAGAGAAAGATGAAAAAAACCCACCTTTGTTCCCCCAAACTCTAAAATTAAGTGAATCTTGCACTGATACAGTAGGTAACATCAGCAAGGTCAGATCACTCTACCTCTTACCCTCGTTCACCAATAGATGGTGGCAAAGGCCCCCTCCGAAGCTGCCACTGGACCGGCACAGTTTTTAAAGCCCTCTAATAACATAGAAAATGGGGAAGGCAGATGCAGACGTCTCCTTTGCAACAATCACCTATGAACTACTTGATAATTTGTTTTTTCTAACATACTTTAACATAATTACTCTGTTAATACCAGCTTTCTTTATCTTCAGGTACGAATGTATTTGTTTCTTCTTTTGTAGAGTAACAACAGTGTTTCACTTTAATGTCATGCAACAGAGCATAGAGAGGAACATCAAAGCAAGCTCTTCTAAAATAGGTTGAGAAATGATGTTTGTTCCGAAGAACTCAGTACATCTCTGCCTGAAAGGGAGGAGGGACTGGAGAAGAAAGACTCATAGAAAGTGATTTCAAACTCGCTGTTTCAGTATGTAGCATTTTGAAGAGTGGGCTGCTCTTTTCTAAATTGCCAACACTCTGGGCAACTTCACGCCATGTCAGGAGGCTCCACAGACCTGCCTGCCTCTCTTGGCCACCCATGTCAGGCTCAACAGAGTTTTGATGGCTCGGGAGAGCCAAGTATCAGAGCCTAAGCAGTAGTTGGTGGTAAAATTAGCAATGATTATTTTGTTTTGATTCAAAAGCTTTTGAAGTGTCATTCTGGTGCTTCAGGAAGTTGTGCAAGAAACCTATTTCTGTCTCACTCAGGAGCGAAGCAGCATGGACCGAGCACTAAGGGTGGCTGGAAAGCCACTAGTGCAGGTGGTGTGTAAAGCAGGAGCAATGGATGTTCGCAAAGAACTCATCACAATACCATCTGAAGTAAAACAGACATGCTGGCCCAATTACATTGCATACAATCATATCCTGTTTATCCTAATATGACATGGTTTGCAGTTCATTATGATATTCACCACCTCTTTTCATGACCCTGTGTAATGTTACCAGCAAATGACTGTCATATTCCACATCAGCGCTTGAGGGATAGGCAAGCTTTATTAATCTTTTATTTGAGAACGAAGACCTTCGAGGTCCTTGAGTTCAAATCTCTCAAAAAAAGGTGATTTTAGTCTATTTGTTATCAGGTTCACCTGAGAGTTTCTTTTATCATGTACCTTTGTAGAGCACTTCACAAGCGTTTTCTGTATTTAGATAACTCACACAGATGCTTTTTAGTCCTTGGCTTATTTGCAGTAACTCATCTCCAAGCTAGGGATCTCTGGTCAGCTTATTTAAGTACCAGTCTGTCAGTTTAAAAACCCCATTATGCATCAAGCCTTCCATCTTGAAAGTAAGAATAAAAGAGATATTTTCAGGTTTTTTTCCCCTTCCAAGTATAGTAAAAAATTTCCCCACTATTTTGCACAGTCAATAATTTTATGATTTTCATGTGGAAGGTCTAAACTAATTTTTCTAAAATATAAACCTTGTTTTTCCTTCTGAGTTTGAAATGCAGTTATGTAGAGAATCCAAAAAGACATTCCTAGTGACCCATAGGACTCTATTTCTTACTAAGAGATAGAAAAAGCAGCTCTGAACCAGATATCTGTGGTGTTAGATTAGATTAGGTGAGCTCCAGATATTCTTTACAACCTAAATTATTCCACAAATCTACAGCTCTACAATTCATCCACCTATTAGTTCGCATCTCTGGGTTATTTATGACAGAAGGGTTGTGTTTCTAAGAAAGAGGTAAGTTGAATCAGAGAAGATGGGTAAGTAGTTAAATTTCTGTTCTTATCCAGTCCTGAGCTGATATAAACATAAAAATTTATAAAATACTCAGGCTCACAAAAGGCAGTACAGTGTGGGTGCTAATACCTTGCTAAGAGATCATCACAGATAACACACAAACCCCCTTACAGTTAAATCCTTTTTTATCTTGGTAAGATATGTCTGTCTTACTGGGTCTTCAGTGTGAGTTTTTTGTTGTCTACAGAAGGTGAGGTGGTATATTTACTAACTTACACAGTTAAGTAAACTGTAGGATTTGTCCCATGGCTTTATTCATGCCTTCCAGAACCACCTTATGCTTTTTAATATTATCATGCATTTAGCTGAGACAAGAAGATGGCAAGAAATAGAACTAGGAATTTGGTTGTAGTAGTAGTAATAGTAGTAGAATAGCACATTGGAGGAAATCAGTTATGTTCCCAGCCGCCATCTTACTTATTCTTCATTGACTTTTACAGATTCTTCGATAGGTTTCTGACAGTAAAACATATTCCTGAGGGTTTCAATACTGTTCTGGTTTTTTACATAGCAAACTGGGCAACAGTAGCAAAGAAAACCAAAAATGGCCCCATCATAAAGGGACAAAATCAAGTCATGGTTTAGAAAGTTTAGCAAAAAAAACTAGGGGAGGATGTAGTGCACTGACTGAATAGTGGCCACTCTTCTTGCCAGTGTACTTAAAAGGGATTCCTTGGAAAGTGTGTATTATGGCATTTCTTGGGACAAGTAGCATAACAGTCTGAAGCCAAGAAGTGAAAATACACCTCCAGGAGTCAAAAGGTTTCCAAACCCACCAACTATGCTCCAGCATCCAGTAAGACTATACACGAGAAAGACATATTACACATGTGGTTTTTACATCCAGCAGTGTTTGCTGGATCTAGACTGTTGCTTCAATTTGAAAAGCTTCTTCAGCATCTGCCAGCCAGTTTGGGAGCAGCTGTAGGAGCACTACAGCTTCCAGGTAGGGAAAGGGGAATGTGTTTTGGAAGTCAGGGTACATAATGGAGGCAGCAGCATTCAGCCTGAAGAGAAACACCAGTAATTTCAGTATACTGAGTATAATTATTCCTGAAAGCTCAGCATTTGATCCAATGTCTGTTTAAGTGAAAGGGCGTTTTTCATTGGCTTGGGGTGATAGATAAGATGGGCCATTAGTGCACTTTTTAAAAGCTCTGCTGAACAAACACATTCCTAGGTGGTTCAAGTCGTTTTTATAATGCCTTTCCTTCTCTCTCAAATACTGCATTTATTTCTAGTCTTGTCCTTTACTGCAGCTTGCATTGTAACACTTTCACTTGCATCACAGGAGGAGAAAAATTCTCAGCCTCTTTTCCTCCTAGTGAAAGACAATCTGCTCCATTAGTGTCCTCACACCACTGCAGCTCTGAAGGTTAAGAAACTTTACCAGAGTGTACAAAGGTACACTAGAGTACATAAAGCTGTATACCCAACCTTTAAAAAAACCTTACTTTTTCCTTTAAAATTCTCATTAAACTATTTTGTTACAGAATTTCAGATCTGTCACTTTGAAGTACAGCAGGGTGAAACAACTGGGCAATAAGTATGGGTTCATCAAGTGAAAAAATACCTGGAATTTTTCTACTCATGCTGGGCATTTCCCAGGGGAGGAAGGAGAGAAAAAGAAAACAACTTCAGAAGATTCACCTGCATTATGCCAAATTGCCATGCCTTTCTGCCTTCTGCAAAGGTCTTGTTACCTGATGGTATTGTGATTTAATAGCTAAGATGAGGTAAAAGCAGATACCATGGAGAAAACTCATAGCACACAGGAGTAATAAAATACAGCAGCAGGTTGTCATTTGCTGCCCACATACTGTAAACTTCTGGGTAACTCAATACATGTTAAGCACCCTCAATTCAATTCACAGAGAAACAGAGCCAAAAAACCCACTGACTCTAGCTGTCTGGACCAGTAACACCTCCCACCTGCAATGGCGCTGCCTTCTCTGATTTTTAACTTTTAAATGTTCTGTTTACTTGAGATGCAGTACACGCAGACCCAACACCATTGTCTATAGGAGGGAGCAGAGCATGAGCAGACAGGTCAATGAGAAATGCTGTTTACCCACCTGTCACTGCTGGACTAGAGTACCAAATACAGATGTCTACCTGTTGATTTACCTGCCATTGCACCACTGGAATAGAAATGCTCCAAACTAAGCAGTCCTTCTGCAGCACGATTCCTCATAACAGCTGGAATTCCTGCAAAGAAAATATTGTTATTTCTTATAAGTACACAGAAGTGGTAGGTCAACATTTCCAGAAGCATCTGCATGGTGGGGATTATCACCTTTCCTTGAAACAAAAAATGCAGCATTGAAAATGAAAACCTTTGAACTGAAAGATAACATGATTTTCAGAAACACTGACAATGAAACCCTGGAAATGAGAAATTTTCAGATAACACTGCCTTTCAGCTCCCCTACACTTCAACAGGCAGCAGTGAGTCAGAGCACAATGACCTTAGTGACAACAGCGCTCTGCTGACACAGCGGTATCATGATTCAAAAAATAAACTGTATCACATAATTGGAAAATTAATAGCTGCTGGTACTGCCATGGTGACTCTATTCAGTGCTACCTGTGTTTCTGCCCCTGTTTCCTGCCCATGTGAGCCTGTGAATCTCTCTGTTGAGAAGTCCCAGCTCCCCAGTTTTTCTCCCCAAGGCAACTAATTCCTAGACTGAAATAAACTGCATTGCAATAATTTGTGGCAGAATATTCTTTCCCTTCTCAGGATCATTACAGAAGCACCAGGTATTGCCCCCCACTAAGCCACCTATCTACCTGCCATACTAGTAGCAAATGAAGAAAAATTGAGAGGATGGGACTACGCTTCAGGAAAGGTGGGACACATGCAACCTAAAACACCCTTTTTGTTATTCATGAAAGCGGAACACTAATTCATTTTTAATTAAATCATGAAGCTTTCTACTTGCCTGAATCACAGCATTTTGCTGATATCCTCACTACTCACCACGTCTAGAGTTTCTGATTTTCCATCTGGGTATTTAACAAACAACATAATTTGCCTCATAAATCTTTGTTAAGATTTTTTGAATGCTGGCTACTCCTCCACACACAGACACACTCCCATTTCCACTCTAGAGCACCACATCTCACAGCAGGGGAAAACCAAGAAAGCAAAAACCAGCTGTAGCAGAGTCCCGTGAAAATGAATATTACCAAAGTTTACATAGATTCAGCCTTCCCTTGAATGTTGTGGTTTCTCAGAATGAAGCCAGCTCTACTTCCCTTGTCAATGAGCAAATAGTTTGTTGTGTTTTTTTGTTTTTTAGGAAAGGAGGTATTCGGAATTGTTCTGGGAGCTCCCATTTTCCAAAAGCTTTTGCTTGAAGTAGGAAGATGCGTGATGCAAGGGATAACTGGGCAAGAGACAGTAACAGGAGGAAATCAAGTTATTACGCACTCTCAATCCCCAACTGTTGCAGACTATTCCAGAACTGCATGTGTTTGCTCCCTCCCTCCCTCGATCCCGCTCCCCTGCTTCCATGTCAGCACTGTTGAAATCGATCACAATGCCCTCTCAACACAAAAGTTAAAACTCTGACCTTCCTGTTCTTCCCCACCAAGGACAAGCAGCGGCAGCTTTTGCAGCCAAACTGTCAGTGTGTGCTTGTAACAAACAGTACATAAACAAAGCGAGGATTACGAGCTCCTGATGAGGTCTTTGAGGCTTTACAGATCAGGCTTCTCAAACTGCTGTTCTCTGAACAAAGGAGTCTTGCTAATCATTGGATTTTTGCTGTACAATTTTGAGAACTTTGCAGTGTTGTTCAAATGATATTATCTGCTTTTAGATTTTTGTCTTAAGGAGCTTAAGAGAACTATCTGTCCCTTTTCCTGGCCCCATTTCAGGAAAATATTTGGGCACATAGTAAGTCAGCTCTTATTCACGAATTCATAGAAATGAGTTTAAAACATTGCATATAAACTCCAATGGAGTTTCAGTATACATTCCCTGAAAAGTAAATTTTCCCAACCAAAGCTTTGTGAATGGATTCAATGCCTGAAGACACAATTTTGTAGAATATGAAGAATTCTGCCTGCTGGACAAGCATCTAGAAAGATGCTATTTTGAAGGGTTTGTTCTTTCCCTGTGTTAAATTTCCTTCCCTGAGCTCAGATATGCTGAGGTAGCAGGTCTCTAAGATGCTGTCTAGAGAGTTACAAAAATCTCTTATTCCTGCTCTGCTTTGACCTCATCTCATTTCATTTACATATTCTGCAGATTTTCAGCTTGGCCTGTCAAATTTGCTTGATATATGACAAACTCTCCTCCTGGCTTCTCTTCCAAGGCTTTTATCACTCCTGTTTACTTCAGTGCACCTACTTCTCAACAACAATTTGGTTCTTTTGCAGAAAAAGGTCAGTTCTTCCCTTGCTCCTTCTCTTCAGCCCAGGTGTACTCCTTAGAGTGGTGCTCCCAGCTGCATGGGACTTTGCTTTTCACTAGAGGAGGCTTTTCTACACCAACAAACACCACAAAGTGTGAATCAAACCCAAAAGGGTGTTTGACTGAGAATTTAGAAACTTAAACTGCTGAAATATGTAGTTTATAATTAAAGTACTGAGAAAACCTTTACAGAAGAATCACTAGAGCAACACTATAATTACGCTGTCCTTCATATCCTGCCATTAACATTTCTGGAAGTGACATAATAATAATGTGGTCTTTTTTCTCTTTAGAACTGTCAGATCTCTTTACAGAATTCAAGTAAGTTTATAAAGAATATGAAGTTCTTAAATGGAAAATGCAAATGATGATTTTTGTGTAAAAGACATGACAGTCACATTAGTAAGCTCATGAAATTCATGAACATACATGTTTCAAGTCAGTAGAGCAGAACATCCTTTTCTTTTTCCTCTTCCTCTTTTTTCCCATATCTATTCAGGGTTCAAAAAAAATTAAAAAAAAAAAAAAGAGACCTAACAGTCTCTCTCAAGCTTTCCTGTTCACTGTTCAAACCTAGCATTTTTGTAGGAACACAGACTGCCTGTACTTCCAGGAGCACACAGAGAGCCCATCTCATTCAATTAGAATCACTGGATTATCAAGCTTAGAAAAGACCATCTAAGATCATCCAGTCAAAGCATAAGTATGGGAAATTCCAATCCCAGACACCAAAAAGACTTTATGCAGGTAGCAACCAACCTTACAACAATAGACACATTTCGGGGGATGTCCCAAGGACATCCTTTAGGCTGCTGTTACCAGCAGACAATGTTTCTTCTGCCCCATAGCAAGGAAAACACTGAAGTACCAGCAGCAGCTGTTGAGTGCCTGCAAGTCTGATTGGGCATGTACCATCTGACAACTACACCCATCAGGAGATGTACTTTGATTGGCAATATAACACATTCAGAAGAGGCAGAAGAAGGTATGTGGCCCTGTGTTACTGCTTAAGGGTTCTGGTGATTCTGAAAGAAACCTGATACACACTCAAAGCACAAACGGTCAAGAGTTGTGGCTCACAACAGGACACAAGGCCTTGGCAGCCAGTTCTGTTCTGTTGATTCTCAGTCAATTCTAAGCATTGACAAAAGAAGTATGTGTTTAGGAGAAGTGCATTTTCTGTCGAACAAGCAGCACAAGTATAATGCAGTTGAAATGAGATACTTGAAGGTTTTAAATCTTTCATGGAGTGTGGAAAAGAAATAAGTGCTAAAACAAATCTAAAAGCATTCTCAAATAGATTTTAATTATTGACTGCTTGAAAATAAATTACATTCAAAAATAAATCATGTGGTATTCACAAAATTGCATGAAATTAAATGTTTCAAATATTTCAAGATCTTCAGATACTACTTTGAGGGCAAATTGTAACAGTTTTGGGGGAAGGCAAGCATCTCATATCTGACACAGACATACAGCATTTACCTGTTATGTACATACATATAAGATACTGATTTACTAAAGACAGGCAGAAGTGAGTGAATTCCTGGGAAGATGTGAATAAGAGGCGAACTAAATCTCCATTTACCAAGTTAGTGTTGCACTAAGCTCATGTCATAAACCTTATGAAAATCAGTGTATACTTGTGTGAGTCTAGTACTACCTAAATATAGCTATCCCTCTTTCATAGATCAGTTCCCAACTTTGAGTAGCAATAGAAATAACTCACAGCTGACAAAACATGCCAGGAAAATTGCTGCTCATAAAACCTTGACCTTTTTTTTCTTTTTAGAAGCCTGGTCCAAAACCTGTGTGTTGCAAGGTGGCCAGGAGTTCTCACTCCCTGCAAGCCAAAGCTCCTCCTTCCATGACAGGGATCACAGTGGTAGCAGATGGAATTCTGTGCAAGACTCTTTCAGGCTGCAAACAGTGGAAGAAAGATTTTGTCTTCATATCACAGTTAAATCAAGTTACACCTCCAAAATCTCCATTTTCTGTGTATAACCCAAACCTCCTTTTTACATCACAAAGAGTTTCAACTCAAGCTAGCTGTTTTTTAAGATCAGGGACTTAGATTAAATCAGCACAACTCAGTTGTTCACCCAGTCATTCTGTGTAGCATATTTTGGTGTGGAGGGGAAAGAGTGTATATGTGGGTTGTTCTGGTATTTTCAGGTTGCAGTTCCTATAGTCCCACAATGGAGCTCTCCAAAGTGAACTATCAAGTCTCTGCCAGCTGAAGAAACCCTTCCAAAAGGGTGTCACGTTCATTTCATGATGAGTTTAAGCAGGTGAAGGAAGAGTTCATATGGCTGCATCTGTATGCCAGGTGTTGTTTTGTAGACTTTGTCAGTCTTTCCTCTGTGGTCCTGCACTTTGCTGTCTCACACCATGCAGAGTCTGGCAGTTTACCTCGCTGCCCCGTAGTGCCCCAGAGTCAAGCTGCCCAGCTGCTAGGTCACTGTTTTTGAAAGCTGGCATGCAATTCAGTTCACTCCACTGGTGGTCACATACTCCTTTAAGCTGATTATCCTACTCAGCATCACAGCAAACCTGTATTTTGTAACCATTTAGAACTATTCAGAGACCTGATTTCTGTGACACCTGAAAAAATAAATTATTGTCCTTTAAAAGCTGTCACTGCAGCACAAAGAGCTATGAATGACAAGTAAACAAAGGTAGGACAGAGCATTTGCCTCGGACATATCTTAGGTAATATCAAAAAGAAGTGTTACTTTCAAAACAGAATAGGAGGGAAAGTGATCTTCTAATAATTATGCAAGTCCTAATCCTTACCCTGAGTTGGGCACTATGGGAACTACTAAGATACTGGAGATCCCAGAATCAGAATTCTGATGAGTTGGAGATGAAAGTCAGAATAATTCTCCTATGAAGGAGCCAAAGAATAACACAGAGAAAGACAGAGAGAGAGAGTCCCAAACTCACAGGGTTATGGAAGAGACCTGACAGTAGATGCTACATTAAAGTGCACACATGGGTGATCTAAGCAAAGACAGATCCTCCATGCCTGATAAAGGCTGTGGTTTAGACAGGTGTTAGTGAAAACTCTTTCTGAAACTACTTGGCTCTAGCCCCACATTCTCACATGTATGCTGGAAAATTCAGATCAGCAGCAATTATTTTCCCTCTATTTTCAGATCCCACAGCCCTCAGCTGCATTAGCACTTACCCCTCAGCTGTCCTCCTTCATTTGGCTGGCATCCAGGGCATACTCCTTCTGTGCTCCAAGTGCCCCATGTAAGGCTTCATATGACAAAGCAACAGAGAATAAGTTGGAAACCTCAGCATCAGTTGTGGATTAATGAGCATTTGGCAAACCTCTGCACCTTCTGTTTCAAGTGCCAGGCAAAATCCTTTGATCTCTCCTTATCTACATATTTATATTGAAGCGTGTAAATTGAAAGAGCAAACAAATAAATAAAATATCTCAGGTCTACAAAAACAAAAGACCTAAATGGGCAAGTTTTTCCTCCTAGAAGGACAGTCTGAGAATCAGTATGTAACAGACATGTAAGATATATGGCTTAATGCACTAATGGCAGGTTCTCACATGCCACAGGGAGGAACATACTATAACAGCTCAGGGAAAACAGAATTACCCTCAGTAGCAAAACTGCAAGTGTTATCTTTTGATATGTACTATAGGTATGTACACTATGTGTTTCATATACATCTGCATATATTTTTGTTTCCTCCTTCTTAATCATTAAAGCTATGATTTTTCAAAATTGCCTCAGTGGCTTTCCCACTTTAATTTAGTTGAATTGCATAATCACTGAAGCTGACAGCATGAGGATAAATGTTGCCCTTGAAATTATTTCCTTCTCTGGGAAATTTGTGTACTCAGAAGACCAAAGACTTTTGCAGAGACTGAACCTGCAAACTGTGCGATCATAGCAGCCTGGTCTGGACTTTCTGAGATTGCCATCAGAATTATGCCTACCCAGGGACTGTTGACAATGCCTTCAACATATACAGCACCTGAAAAAAAAAAACCTTAACAGAAATGGTCCATTCTTCTCCAGATGCCTATGCTGGGCTTTCCCCCAGTGCTCTTCTGTCTTTTGGAGTGAGCGTTATGAAATACTATAGAGCAGGTGTTCCATTGAAAAGTAGCAGAAATTCTTGATGCCTCTGTCTTTTCTGTGGCAGTGCCATTTCCAAATCCCAGCCAAAAACATTGGAGAAATACTGCCATGTCTGTGGTTGTGACAGTTCTAACAAAGATCACTGAGCATTTTCTTTGGACCAGGCAGCCAGGTGGCTTTAACAGGTATCAGTCCAGAAGGTCTTTTTACAGAAAAAGTTGGATACCTTGCAATAGTTCCACCTGGATTAATTTTTCCCGAAGCTGCTTTATTGAAGTGGGAAAAGTGGGCAGAAAACCATCAGCCTTTATTAGGAAGGAGTAGTAATGTGGTCATGGTAACAGAATCCAAGAGAAAGAGAGAAACAAGCAGATTGTGCCTTGCTTGTGGAAGGTACCCTGTATCTATTATTTATACATTCCCTAACCTGCTTTGGCCACAATTCCCGCTTGAACATAAACAGTTTACATCATAAATGTAGATGGACAGGATTCATTTTGGTAGAAGAGGGTTAGGCATTGCTGGAATCCCCAAATTAGTGATAGCATCTCATACCACAAAGGGTGGTGATAAGCAGTCGTGGCATGAAGTGATGGTACCTGCTTCTACCTGCAAGCTGAACACAGCAGCTCTCTATAGGTTTCAGAGTTAACCTGTTTAAAACTGGCAAAACAGTGGTCATGATTTTTTATTTTTAATGTGAAATGTCAGAGCACAAAACTGATGCCAGCACTCCTGTGAGCCAGTGGTATTAGAATGAAGTACAAACTCCCAGGTTATGTTACATTCTTATGTGCCACAAAGATGGGGAGAAGTGATTCCAGCTTCTGAAGCATTTGGTAATAGCATTTGTGGAGTCTGAATGGGGAAACAAATCCCAGCCTCCTCTACTCATGTGAGTAGTTTTGTGCTGATCTATTCTTAAAATAATGATCAATTCCTGCTCAGTGCTTTCCTCCATAAATTAGTTCCTATGATGTATAACAGCCACTGAAAGAAGAATTGAACAGGGGAAATTAACTTGCTTTTCAGTAATAGAAATTTATCAAGGCCACAGTTTTACTGGGACAAAAACAATTCATTTAAGCCTTGTCAAGATTTCTAATTAAAAATCCTCTGCTCCCAACTGCAACTCACAAATACTACGCTTAATTTGGAAGTTAATAATATTTCCATGTATTTTTGCTACACTCTGCTATTGAAGCTATGACTCCAGTCTGATAAAACGAGCACAGTACCCAGGCCAGCAGTAGTGACTTGCCTCATTTCTATGTAAAAATGAAACTTAGTTTGAAGAAGGGGAATGCGGAGATTTGACTCTGCATTCATTGTCTGAATTTCAGCTCTATTGTACGAGATTTATCTCCTTTAGGTGTAGGCTAATGCATCAGATATTGCAAGCCTGAGAAGTTTTGACTTTTTATTGTGAATCAATCAGCTTGCACCAGTCTGGGGGTTGCCTGTCAGGTCTCCCATCCATAAGTGCTTGTGTGAACAGCTTGGACCACAGATCACACTAAAGGAAGAGCAAGCCTTCAAACAACTAGCCCAAAAGTAGAGCTCAACTCTAGTTTTCATTAGTTGTGGCTGGAAGAGGTCTCCTCCTTCAAAAACTTTGGTAGTGTAGACCTTTAGCATGTCCAAGAACCAATTTTTTGTTCTAACAGAATATAAGTAAGATTATTTTATTCTGTGATTAATGATTATGATTTCATAGGTAGTATAATTGTTAGGTAATTCAAGACTACAGTACTTTGACTGGATTTTTTCTTTATATGAAGAACAATATGAACTTGAAAGAAAAGTTGCTCTCAGCCTTCCCCAACACACAACAGTTCATCTTCCTCTACTTATAGAGGACTATTACAATTAAGAACTTGACATGTGACAAATCTCCAGTGAGTCAAAACTCAACATCTCTTACATGTCTCAAGAATATTTACCCTTTATAGCAATTCATATTCTGTCTTCATTATATATCAGTAACATGTCCCTACACCATGTCATCGTTGTTTACCTGTGGCGACCTTGCTTATAGTCTGTACGACAAGAATGTGCACAAGGATGTTTGCTGATCATACCATGAGAGACCCAGACATTTATATTTCTGTGCACTAGCTCATTACCTCAGTAGCCAGCACATTGCCAGAGTTTTTAGGGGATATTGCTTAAAAATAGACTGTTTTAAGGAGAGATCTGAGAGAAAAACAGGAGGCATTTTCTGATATTTACAGGGAAGGGTTTTCTAATCGTCAGAACCAGAAATAACAGAAGCTGTGAATTTAAAACAATCAGACTAGATGTCAGATAGGATGTGATTCCTGCATGAACACAAGGCATTGTAAAGTTTGACATAAACCATATCTTCCAATATAACAACTGAAAATCAGGCTTGACCTTCCCAATGTTAAAAAAAAGGATGCATGAAAAAAGCCTTTTAAAACAAGGACCAGCATTGCTGTTCTTGGTTTATATAAGTTGGATATAAATATATCCAATACTCAAAGAGCAACTAAAGAAATGGCAACAAACATTAAGGGGGGAAAGCCCCAGTACAACGTCTTTTTTTTTTTTTTAAGCCAAATTGATATATTATCTGTCCTTGTAGTTTCTGAGGAATTTTTGCTGTACATTTCTCAGTTGAACCACCTCAGGAATCGTTAAGACCAAAAGCAAGTTAAAACTAGGTATTCGTGAGACTTTTTTCTTTAATCATTGAAGTCTGGCATAGACACCAATTTATAAACTCAGAGTTGCAATATCAAACCACCTGACAGACAGGGAAGCTAGGTCCTTCCTAGCTAATAGTGTTCATTCTCTCTTTAAAAGTCGTTAAGAAACTGGCTAAGAGAACTTCTCATGTTGTTAGAACCTGGCCTAAAGCCCCAGAGCAGTAAGTCCTGAGAGAGCACCATCTCTTGAGCATGATGAACTATGATTCCTCAGCACTGGTGGCAATACACTGTCACTGCAAGGTCACATTAACCACGAATTCTGGCAGTGGGAGCAGCCAGCCTGCCTTTGGTGACATAAGAGGAAATCCCATGGGCTACATGTTTTTTGTCATAATCCATTTGCTTTCAATGCACATGGAAAGAGAGGGAAAAGAATCTCAGCTCTGCTACTCTATCTGATATTCTCTGGATTTTTTTCTTTTTAAAATTTAACTACTGCACTCATAATTCAGTTATTTTTACAATTTCAAATTGTAAGATGCATTTTTTCCAGCTCTGTAAATGCAAAAGAATAGGTGTCTTGGCTTATTCAGCTGATATGACTTGTGTAAATAGGTGGAAGACTACAGTTCAGCATTCTGTGTGTTGCTGTGTAGTTCTTAGGGATGTAACTTTGTTAGATAAAGGAGAGTTAGACCATTGTTTTGGAAAAAAAATTATAACTGACAGAAATAGTAGAACTAACATAGCCAACAGTATTTACCCAGTGACTCACTAAAACACTGAAAGAGCAAAAGCTCACAACAGTCCTTCAGCCACAAAGTTCAAACCATCTGGAAAATGCTCTCCACCTCATAAAACTCATCCATCCCAGTCCAGAGAGGCTGCAGCACAACTCTGCCTCTGGGGATACCTGACCTTGGGGCCCAAGATCATGCAGCCCAAACCTGCACACCTGGTGCCCTACTTCTCCTGCCGCTATTGACAACTGCTACTCAAGTGAGCAGCTGAAGGGGAAGTAAAGACAATGCCATTTCTGTACCTTTGTAGTTTTCTATGCATAATTAATAACTCTTCAAAGAGACAATAAATATCCAAACTCATTCATACCGATCTAATTATCAGACAGGATGAGACCTGAGTTCCGTCCATCCTGACCTAAACCACAATCATAGGAAATGCACTTTGAAACTCAATAGTCTCACTGCATTCATATTAATCCTGCAGCACTGCTGCAGAAGGTTCAAAAAGTCTAGAAAGAATTTCATTATCAGTTAGAGCTATTGTAAAACATTACATTAATAAATGCAAACTTTCTTCCTACCTATGAGATCCCATTAAAAGAGCTCCAAAAGTTACCACTTCCTCTCCTACTGTTGTCATAGGGCTGGTGTCACAAATTTGGTTTCTCTGGAGATACAGCTTTAACTTCTTGCCAGAGATGAAAGATTTATTGATACTGAAACAGCTTTAAATAAAATAATCTGGCTCAAAAACTATAAATGAAGTTGCATGTATAAAACCAACAAAAATACCTACTTGCCATACATTTTGTGACAATAATAGTAATACATTTTCTGCTTTCAGACTTAAATCTGTATCTAACCACTACTCAGGACAGCACCTAATGTAAAGAACACATTAGCCTCATTTCTATATGGAGCAGGTGGTTTCTTTCACCTTTCCTCTGAAGCATCTGGTGCTGGCTCCATTCAGAGGCAAGTTTGTAGAGCAGATTGATATGAAGTCTAATTTGGCATGGCAAATCCTATGGGACAAATTCCACCATAGTGTGCAGGTGTACCATGACTCAGAAGGCAACAATTTAGCATAATTTATATAATTATAAATTTGTCCCAGGTTTGTTGGATGTGGATTTTGAGGTTTTCTTGCAGTCCTTCTTCTCGTTTTTAAGTAGGACTTTATTGGATTTAAACAGGAAAAACCCTGTGTTTTTTAGCATATTAATTCCTGAATATACAAATGGGTTTTATGTAAGGCTACTGAATTTAAACAAGGAGAAAAAATTCCTTGTTCCATGAGATGGTGACATTAGTCATGTCAAGTAGTATGATGCAGTACAATGCACAGCAATCTTATTATAAATGCAAGAGCCCCTTCTCTAGATCTAAGAGCACAGTTGCTGCTCCTTCACCAAGTGCTGCCAAGATCTGCAAACAAAACTGATTGTATTGTCTCCAGCTGTATTACTCGACATAAGGAACACTTCATCACTAAGAGTGCTTTTGACCACCTGCAGCCTGCCCTGACAGCCAGTTCTTTTCCTTCCTTCCTTCACAAATGCATACAGAAGTGATTTTAAAGCAGAAGCAGTGATTTTTTACCTGGAAACAATTTGAGAGCTTGTGACCCATGAATACAGGGAACTCACAGCTGGTCCAGTAGGTCCTGGGAACAAAGGAAGAAATGAGAAGAATGAATAGCCTTGTCCTCATCCTCCTGTCCCCTGTCTTTTGGAAAGATATCTGTAGAGTATTTGATTTCTTTTCCAATTGGAAATTTTTACACACTGCCCGCTAGAAATTTCATGTTTATTCTAGAATTTGCAAATACTTTTTCTTCCATGAGAACTAAAATTCTGTTTCTCACACTGCATTAAATAATCTTTTTTCCAGAAGTTGGGGAAGGACTAATGGTCACACAACCATTTTCTCCGCAGACCTTTGCTTGTATGAACATCAGGTAATGATAACACCACAGGAAGGCATCAATACAAAGGTAAACTTAAAATACAAGGAGTCTGTATAGTCAAGCTGGTGCCAGACCTCTCAAAACTGATAGCAAGCCTCCAAGAATTCAATTGCAAGCTGTAGATACAATCAACCTATATTTTATTTTTATTTCTGGATTGAACATGCATTCCTCCATGCATCCTGCATACAGCAAACACCAAGTATTCATTACAATCAATAGACTGTATTTTACTGTGACCTCTCAGCTGTAGCAAGATCTTTCACCCAGCAGAAATTATTCCATGCGAAGGGCCCTTGAGCACAAATTAAATGCAATTGAGGGAAATTATAGTCATAACTGCTGTAGAAACGAAGTCAACTCTTTCTCTGCATGATCACAGCAAACAGTGCAGATGCTCTCTGCTATCAGCATTGATGTAGGTGCCAAAACTCCTTCCTGCTAAAAGAGTTTTAATAAAATGCCTTTATCCTACAGGGATGTGTCATCAGTACTACACAAAAACAAAGTCAAAAACACGCCTTGAAGATACAGTAGGAGCCCAGGAACCAATTTGGTCTGCTAGTGCCAAATAATATAAATAGGAGTCTAATGACAGACATTATACTTCAGTTGCGAATAAGAATCCACACATTGCCAGACTAAGTGATATGTGTGGAGCTGTAACAAAGCACACTTAAAGGTTCGCTGCCCCAAGAAGTTTGACAGAATCACACTCTGAGAAATCCAAAACATATACTTATTTAGAAAATTGAATGTTTTCTTTCTCCTTCCAACTACTCCTTCAGCACAGATTTTACAGCCTATATTTTTTTTCCCCAAAAAGCTTATAAAAGCAAGTCATAGATCCTACAAAACAGTAAATCACCAGAATCCAAGTTAGCTTGATAATAGCCAAAAAGCTAAGAACACGTAATGGAATCTGCTTGCAAACAAACACCAATTCAAAATGCAAAATATTGTTTATGACCACATAAATCAGAGAGAACTCACTAGCTGGTAAAAAGTACTACAGTCAATAAAGGATCATAGAAAGGGCAGAGATACTGTTGTTTTGCACAGAGACACCAACTTCAGGGCTTTAAGCTTTTAAAGAGAAGACTTAGCAGAGATTTTGATGTGTCTAGGAGAATAAGCGGGTCTTTCACGAAGATAGAAATCTCTCAGTTTTCCTAAATAAATGAGTGCAAAATGCACAATTCTCTTCTAAGGATGCACAGACATTAAGTGTACATCGCTGAAGGAGCACAGGCCACTTTATTTCAAAGACTCTGGTGAATAAGTTAAAAAAAATAGAAACTTCAGGAAATAGTCAAAAGTATTTAAGGATATTTCCTCTTTAAAAATATCCTTCACATACTTATCAACTAAAAGAATCCTCCTCAAGGGCTAAGTCCTAATATGTTAAAGATTAATTTACGGTGCTGACTTCTCTAAGACAAAAATGCAAATAAAACCAAAGCATGTTGTCCTAATTGGAGTGCTTGCAGGAAACATATCCATTTCCATCAATAAGAAACACCATGCTCTGGGGACCAGGACAGATGGATGACAGGCAAATGGTGAGAAGTCTGAACTGATCATCTCTAACAGCACTTTAGGATTCCCTTCTCTTTCCATTCTGAAACTGAGAAGTGGGGGAAAATATCAGAGGAGGAGAAACATCTTTTTTTTTCTATGAAAACATAAATGCAAAACCATCTTTTTTACTTATGGCCCCAGCTATCCATTGATTTGCCAAATATTTGCATATATGTAAATTTTTTCCCATTAAAAATTTTTGGAAAATGTAAAGGAAAGTCAAATTACTATTTATCTTATCCTGGCTGAGTCCCTTTCATAGGGAATCATCAATCTGCTGTTATTGGGCCCAACAGTTGCATCCCACACATTTCCAAGCCAGCTGAATCTGGCAAGATTCCAAGTAGTGTCTTTACTCTCAGTGTTTCCAGCAAATTTCTGGATACAGAAATCCTGTCTGAAGCCCTCTGCAGGGGATCCTTTAGTCCTACTGCCTAGGGCCAGGAACCAGTGGCAAAACCCAGCTCAACTTTGCTGTTGGGCACATCCTGCCAGAATTATACCTAGCTGGAGCTGTTCTGGTTCATGTAAAATCAAATCTAAAACAAAATAAAAACAAACAAACAAAAAAAACCCCAACAACAAAAAGCCCTCACCCAGACATTCCATGGAATTTCCTGCAAACATGTGTTTTAATTTTCATTACTTCTAGGGCATTGCAATGTTTGTAAAAAAGTCACAAATAGTCAAAAAACATCTTCCTTTGGAGCCCTGATCCCTTTTTCCCAGAAGTACATTGAACATAACCTTCTTTTATTTTACAGATATTTCTTCTTTACAGTATCGGAGCACTATACTTTTTCTTCTTCATATACTTGAAATTTTCCCATGTCTGCCCCATCTCCCCTTCTTTATCAGCAGCTGAGCAGAGATCACATAAAAATCAGGGATTCTGCTACTAGAAACCTTTTTATTCTACCACAGTGGAAACATCTGCTGAGACCTTGATTGGCCTCTTACTGCTTCCCAGATGCATTCACCACTCCTGTAAAAAGGATTTTCTTCTCTGCATTGAAGGTCACAGTCATAAATGATGCTCATAAAACAAAGAAAAATTCTTGTCCTGACAGAGGCGTATTCCCCACACTGTTGCTCCTATCTTTATGTAGCAGAGGATTGACAGGCTCTGTGGAAGGAGAGCTACTGCAGGAGGGTATAAATGGGCTCCCTCAGCAGCGCCCAGGCCACGTGTTACCCAAACACAGCCAGGCTGCCTCCAGCCCCCTTGTCAGCGACCTGGGGTACACCTGGGGGTGCTGTCCCAGTGGCTTCTGACTATCAAACTACTGCTCCTCTTTGCCTGTGCTAACTGGCATTTCTGTGTACTGGATGCAATTACAGAAGCGTCTCTAGCTCTGAGCTTGCAATTTAAAACAATCATTTTGCACTAATGTTTCCTTACAAAGGGCGTTGTCGCGTACAATAATTCATCAGTGCAATAATATAAACATGAAATTAAGGCATAAGGAGCCTCTGTAGCATAATGATCCGTGAAACAGATAACTTCACAACATATTGCTACAGGCTTTCAGGCTAGGGAAGAGATACTCCTTCTTAAAACAAGAAGTCAATACTTATCCCTGGGCTCTTCATTTGTCAATTGCCTTCACCGCTCTGCATAACCATAATGTGGGTCCAGGCTAATTTTAAAACATCTTGTAAACTAAATGTTGTCTCAAGCTGAGCTCTCCACACTGGGCAGTGAGGTCAACTCACCAAACATGCAAGCCCCCAGCTATACAATCAATCATGAAGTCAGGATTTCAGGCTGTGTGTATTTTAAAGAGTATTTTAAATAAAACAATACTGACACACTCTTATCCACCTTACCCATTGGTACTAATAATAAATAGATCCACTCAGCCAAACCCTGCTGTCACAAAGAGATTCATGTAAATTAAAATAACCCCTTCTTCCTCTTCTCATCAGTAACCACCTAATAGATCAGCTTATAAGACATAAACCAAAGAGCAAGTCAGAAGCAATTAAGGAAGATTTTGTGCATGTTCAGAGGTGGCCACATATGAGATGTGAGAGCAAAATTCTGAAAAATTGCACCGCAACCCAGGAAACCTGTAATCTTAACATCACAATTTTTTTTTCTTCACTAACAAATCAGTTTCTTAAGATTAAGAATACATCTTTTTTTATGAGTTACATAGAAAATATTTGCACCCTTCATGTATTATCTTCTGAGCTACACCTTTTCATCAGCTTCTTTCAGATTGCTCAATATTTGCACCAATTCCCTCCATTTCCTTGCTGCTGACTCTCATGACACTTACCATTAATTTGTTGCCTAAAGAAATCATTCTGGAAACCTCCTGAAATAACTCACTTGTTCGGTGCATAAAATTGGGCACTTCTACAATAAAGGCTGCAGCTTCATCAAACAGCCAAGTTCTAAACAGGATTACTTGAGTCCCGATTTGATGCCTTTAGGCTCTACACTGTCATGTAAAGGAATCATTAATAAAGCAACTATATTTTTTACACCTAGAACAATTCACTCCAGCTGGGAAAAAAGCATTCCAATTTATTTGAGCTAAATTCTCAAAAATCCCTGGGAAAAGGGCCAAGTAGCAAAAAAACCCATTTCAGCACAAGACCAAAGAAAGTAAAGTAGAACAGGTTTTTGATCTTATCCTCTAGACAACTGTTGACCTACAGCAAAAAATATTATAATCACTTCTAACTAATCAGATTGCTGTCTTTCTCAGTCTTACTCTTTCTTTATCTGTGCAAATATAAGGAGTTGATGTAATACTGGATTCCTTACTGCGGTTGCCTCCTCCCACAATTTCAGAAAGAATATAACAGCAATTTTTTCATATGCAACAAAAAAAGCAACATTATCCGGGAATAAACATTCCTTTACCTTTACCTTAGGACTGGAGAAATTTCACTCTGCCTTCTACATACTAGAATTAGTCAGTTCCTACAGCTATCTGGGAAGCTCTGTTAGCAGTTTGCTTAAATGGAGTACAAACTTACAATGCAGTTTCCTTAGACTCTCTGTAATGTTAACAGGCTATCAAGCCACTGCACTAATATGCCAAATTCTTCAGTCTGGGAGATGGAGTATGGGAGGTGTCAGAGAGAGAAATTACATAAATTCAGGTACGACTATATATTTATCTCAAGAAGCTGTTGAAAGAATCCTGTTAACGTGCCAACATTTTTACTTGGAATGCATTTCTGCCTCCTCTCTCTCCTGAAGCACTGAGGGGTTTTCTGGGGAATAGGAAGAACAGGTCTATAAAATTCCTTCCAGGCTGAACAGCAAAAACAGCAGCTGCAGGAGGTATGAGTGGCTTTTTGGCAGAAAAGCATCCTGTCATACACCAGACCCACACTCATTAGTATTAGTGAGCATTGCTGCAGTCAGAATTAACTGTTTTACACAGAACTCAAGGATATTTTAGCCCCAAACAATGAGAAAGAATATGTATTTTAACATTAGAAATAATGGAGGCATCAGCTCAGCTGCACTCCTGATTCTTTTGAGCAGGATACAAAACTAATGCTCTCCTGTTAGTTTAGTTGAAGATTTCCAAAATATTAAACAGAAAATATAACACAGGCTTGTAAAGGGACAAAACAAAATAAAACCCGATGTGAAGAAAAAATAAAAAAACATTATTATTTGGACCAATTTCTGCATAGTACTAAGCACAGACTGAACACTGAACATTAAGCATTGCTAAGCATTAAGAGGTCTCATTACCATTCAGGTAACATCTAACAGAAACAGGTCTCTTATGAGGAGATAGTAGCTACAGAAAAGGTCATAGTGGCATTTTTAATCTGTACATCTCAAAGCACCACAGGAAAGATGCTGGTATCATCAAGCCCATTTTATAGATTAGGAAATTGAGGCAAAAAGCTTAAAAATCTTCATCAAGGTTTGATAAGCTACTCTCAGAGCTAAAAACAGAATCCAGTTCTCTTAAATCCTCATCTAGTCTAGTCACGAGCTTTCCAGGAGGAAAAGGAGACAGTTGTTCTTGGACAATGATAAAGACCTGACTTTTCCATGGTGCAGTCAGCAAGGGAGGCAAACACTTAAAGCTCACAGAAAAAAAAAAGCTCTTATTTTTTCCCTTCTTATAGCCAATGGTCACCAGATCAATAAGTAGCCTGGAGTGCTAAGCCCATGTTTCCCAGACAGGTTTCAGACAAACAAATCCAACTGCCCCAATGGTTGCTCTGAACTGAGTGAAATCCCCTTCAGGCAGAAAAGTGGTATGCACAGGACGAGTTATAAGATAAAGACATAATATCAAGATAAATTATTAATTTTAAAATGTTTAAAATTGCAACATCCCTTTAAATATAAACAACTTCCTACATAGTCTTGACAGTACTCTCATTAAATGCTAATAGATGGTTCTGTAATAAACAGAACCTTAAATATTAATCACATTTATATAGTTTGAGATGTCATGAGTAGCACTGTTTTGTAACTTAGGAGTGAGAAGAATCTTATTTTTATATGGCATTGACATCTCCTTCTTGGTGTTGAACAACACTTTATAATAACTTGTATTATAAATTTATTTCTTTGGTACCAAAATTTGCAGTTATTCTATAAATTTCAAATGTTAATTGTATAACTGTCCTTTATGGGGATGCAAGAAAGTTTCTTCAGATTCACCTTTTTTTAATACACGTGGAGCAATCACTCTTGTGTGTCATAATAATAACAAACCTGAGGTATTTTTCTTCTGAGAAAAAGGTGATGTACCACTCCCCTCGTTAGAAGCGTAAATATTCGGGCTGAAGAGAAGAACTAAATCCAAGTAATGTTTTCAGGAGCTCACATTTCTCATAACCTACTGTCTAATCCTTCTCAGGTGCACAGACCATAATCTATTTCAAGCAAAGCTGCTGGTATTGCTGAGGTAATGGTTAATTAAATATGTTGTTCTAAGACACTTTGAAATCCTTCACTCAAAGGCACCATGCAATTTCAAAAACTGTTATATCCAAAAATCACTGTTATCAGCTACTGTAAAAACATAAATTACCTTAATACAGGTTGCAAACCCACCAGTGGAAACAAACCTGAATTTCAGAGAAGTCCTAAAATGAGATTCTGGGGCTGGGACAGAGGTAAGTGATTCAGCCATTAAAATGCAGTACTGTCTCAGCTTTCTTTTTCTTTGGAACACAACCTGGGAGCCATACTATAGGGTACATCTCAATTATGACACAAAAGAAACAAAGTCAACAACTGTTTATTGCTGCTGTTCACACAGTTCCAAACTCCCCACAGCCACTTGTCAGGGAAACCATACAATTTCTGCACATCCATGGTACTCAGACTGGAAAGGGGTTTATTTGAGTTTTATATTTGGAAATACCAAGTGAAAGAAAACAAGACAAGAACCAAGTTGTTTACTTAGGTACAAAAGGATGTGTAGAGAAACCCAATTTTAGCAATAAGGTAAATTACTAACATTGGTTGTGGAAAAAAAAGCAGACAAGCATATCGTGTAAGCTCTGCAGTTGAGTAGCATTGTTGGTTTTACTCTAACAATGATTAATTGCCTGATTTAATTATATTTGTAGCAACCTTGAATGCAGGGGTACAGCACAAAAATGAACCAGACAACTAAATTTTCTGATTTCTTTACATGTATGGGTTCTAATTCTGGCTGCTATGGAGTTTTACACAATGGTGAGACAAATGTTATTGCTTGCTATGACAGTATCTAGATCAAATTACTTATTTATTTGCTCATCTAGATTTAATACATTGGGAAGACACAAGTTTAATAATAACTATCAAATAAGGTACATCAGTGCAAACTCCTTGACGTATGTGCATACACGCTGCTTACTGGGATGCAAAGCAAGGCATGTATGGAGAGATAAACTAAAGAGATAAAAGGATTAAAACAGTGTGACTTAATTTAGGTGCATGTCAGCAGAATAAAACAGCTCCAGCTTAATTTAGGCTAAGGTTTTCAAGGGATTTACACAGGTACACAAAGTAATCTGCCTGGAAACTCTCAGAAAATGCCACACAGACAAATTACAATCAGGTAACAGCCCACTCAGCATCAACTGACCCACAGCCACAGGTCACATCAGTTCTCTTACACTGTAGCAAATAGTGAGATAACCAAAGTTAGTCTGGCCATCTTTCCATGAAACCTCAACTAATTCACATCATTTCTCATCTGCCCTGGACAGATGCACAGTCACTGTAGATCACATGATGTGCCATATCTTGTCAAGGTGCAGCATTGGATGAGGAATGGGAGAACACAGTCAAATTGGTCTGGCCTTGCACAAGAAAAATAGTTAAATGATCAAGCTAAAATAAGATAAACTGCATTTTGTTCCAGTTGCTGAATTTTTCAGGCATTCATGCTGGCATAAACTAGCTGGTGCTGGTGCCAATTTTCTTTACCTACACAGAAATCTACAGAGATATTATAAAATGTACCACCAGTTTAAATAGGCGTGCATTTAAAATTCCTGAATGTAACTCAGTTCAAACCACTACATTGAAACAAGGTTTAATTTAATTTTCCTTAAATCGATTAGGAATGTGTCTAAATTAAACCCATGTATTCTTAAATCAGAATTCTGGATCAGAATACCACAACTACACAGACTTTTTCACCTGTGAGGTTATTTTAAAGTACTTTCTATCCTTATCATCAGACAGGCCAAAATTGTTACTGGTAAAGGGAGTGGAAGGTCCAATTAAGGCCTCCATTTGTTGCCAAGTTCTCAATTGCGTTAGCCTGTTGCACCTCTAAATGATCCAAAGTGGAAATATTTGCATATACAAGATTATTATTAATATCTGGTTGAAATTTAGTCTTACCTGAGGAAATACTGTATGGCAACCCAGAAAGAGTTAATTATTATCCTTGGAAGAAATGAAGTATTTCCTTGGCTTTAGCTATCCAAATTTAAAATATAAAACCTTTTGCTCCACAGACTTAAGAACCACAGCTAATTATACTGAATCATAATGCTCCTTAAAACCCAATACATACTAAAAAAAGCATATTTAAAAGACTAGAAAAAACCCAACATAAAGTAACAACATCCGTAAATTGTTGATGATTCTGCGAATCAGTATCAAAGGGTTTACTGTCCTCCTCTTTTAACATCAAACTGTATAAAAGAATTTCTCTACATGTTTTGACACAGAAACATCACAAAAAATATTTACCAGGTTTATTGCTTTGGTTGGAAGTGCCAAAATATACAGAAAAATGTTACCGTCCAAGATGTCCAATTTGATTTCTAAATAAAACAAGTAATAGCCCGAGTTTCATCCATTACAGGAATCCCAATGGTTTGGGAATCACTCACACTAAAATGACAGAGCAAAACATGTCAGCACACAAAGGAATAACCAAGGCCTTGATCCAGGAAACTGCTTCCTGTTGAGACTACTTAGGAACAACTAGACTCAGGATTGACACAGGACATGGGTTATTCAGAGAAGTTTGCAAGACTGAGGCCAAAAATCTAAAAGAAAACTTAAACAGAAATTCCTCTCACTGCAACAAAAAGCTCCCTCTGCCACTTTTTAACTTTCCATTTTTTGTTGTTCCTTCTACATCTCATAATAAGATTATGAAGGCCAAGGTTTATTTTATTCTTAACATTTTTCACTAGTAAATAGTAACATTATAAAATTACCAAAACATTTGAAATAAATAATTTCAGATGTACTAGTAATATTCAGTGATTAATTAATAGGTGGACAAAATGTTTCTAAAGGGCTAAGAAATTTTATGGGGAGGTATTCCCCAAAAGTCAGCCCATAAATTCCTCTCCTCTGCTAGTGGCAAACTTCCAAATATCTTTCACTGTCATTAAAAAGTTTCTCAGCTCGTCCTTGCAAGTATAGGGGTTGTAAACCCATAGTTATGGAGAAAGGTCATTCCGAGTTGTTGTGACTCAAGAGCTGGCACCGGTTCTAAAATGAAACAACCTTCTCAGTGCTATGATAAAAGCTGAGCCTTCAACATTTCTGGTTTAGCTGCTATTGAAGGTATTGCTGATGCACAAAGTTAGTTATTCTCAGCAATGCATACTAACCTTGGAATATTTACAAAGAAAATTGACATATGTCCCACTGTGCTTAAAAATTTGCAGCATATCTACAGTTTTATCCATTAGTTTAATAAAATTTAATTTATTTTTTAAAAAATCTGCTTCACCGTAGAGCTTGTACACTTCTCCTATTTTCACTGCATTAAGTGAAATGCAAAAGGCAGACACTTATCCCAGCAGGGAACAGCACTGAGATATTTCATGGCTTTGTGAAGTTTTAAATCAAAAGACACCATGAGATCATCCCATCTGCTTAAGACACATCATAATCTATTATGTTTCATCTGGTCTCCTCTGCACTGAGCCTCCTCTAACTGTGCTTGTTGGATGCCTGTCTACCAAAGGAGACACCTGGGATTTTGCTTCAGTCATTACTAGTTAAGCTGCGGCCTCTGGTGCAGCTGCAAATGAACCCTGGGCAAACCAAACCCCCCAGTTTTGTGTGGCGCTCTCACCAGGGCACTTCACATATGTTGCTATTTGTTGTGTGTGTGTGTGAAGTCAAGGCTGATGTAAGGACAGTCCCCACAGTTCATGGCACGTGACGACCCTGACAGTAGCAGTGGCAGATATATCACAGTGTAATGACAAAACCCGAAAAGACAGTTAATTCTCCCTCTGCTGGTGCAGACACCATTCTGGGTGACTGGCCATGAGACCCTTTCCTGACAGACAGGTGTGAGGTGTTCCAGGACCAACAGTCCAAAAATAACTGGAGAATTTATACAACCCTAGCATCTGATCAGACAAGAATAACTACAGAAGAGGTTTTTTACATAAATCAGAGGGTTTCTTCACTTCATGCCTATGCAGATGTGTAAAACTAGGACACTTGTAAAGACATTTATCTGTACTATAGTTCCAGCACAACTGAGACTAGCACCTGGCTTCAAGTAAACATAGGCAATACTTCACTGTCTGCTCTTCCTCCGTCTTTTGACCCATAACTGATAGTGCCCTTCCTTCAGTTTGAACTTTCCTGCATCACTGACACAAGTGAAGGCTGGATTAGGGTGTATATTAATACACTTGTAGGTCCTTGAAGAAGACAGCTGCTCCATTTCTCAATCCATTTAGCAACTGATATAGTCATGACCAGCATAACAACATAGGTATGGCCCTGCAGAGAATTATGTTCACAACATGAAAATGGATCCATATCACCATGGCTGTCAAAACCAATGTCATTCAAATGATTTCTGAAGAAGCTGCATGGAATTCAGTGAGTTGATGTGGTCATTCCACCATCATATTCTTGAATGAGAGCATGAGGAGACACAGCAGGGGCATATTTGTCAAGTGTGAAAGAAATTAATCTCCCATAGGGCCCAAGAAAACAATGTCAAATTATAAAAAGAGCCAAAAGCACAGATGTCCAGATAGAGAGTTCCATGTGATTCCTTCAACCAATTGTCTTTCAGTCACAAGATGGAGAATAGCAAAAAGAGCCAACTATTTCCTTATAGTTTCACTTTCTAGTTCTTATCTGCAACGCTGTAACTGCACTGCCTGTAAACACAACAAGGAGACCTCTATTTTTTTTTCCTGTAGTCAGTCATTTCCGCCTTTCCTTGAGGTGCCACTGAATTCTAAATCTCAAGGAAGAATTTAGTGAATGAGTGGGTAGGAGCATAGAAGAAAGAAGGGGGAAGAGAAGGCGAACAAGTCAAACCAAGCAAGCAAAGGATTCTGTAGCACCAATAACAAGGCAGCAAAAGCCACAATGACTGAGAACCTGAGGCTGATGTGATTTACTTGCATGCCTTAGGACATTCAGTTCCACATAATCCACTGTCAAAGTCAATTATAAATATTACAGTATCTGCCACTGGAACGGATCCAGTTAATTCAGAAGAAAACATCAAATGCTGCCTGTAAGGTACATGAGCACTTAATGACAAGGATTTATACCAAGATACAATCAAAACGAACAAGCGGTACAAAAGAGCAAACCAAAGCTACGTTGCCTGTGTCTCTCTGTTTCTAATATCTGCACTTGATTTCTCAAGGGATTATTTTAAACTTTCTTCAAGCATAACAGCATCAGGAAACAAAGAACCTAAGATTTTTATTTTTTTTTAACACTAGCCCATAAAGTTACTTTCCTAAGTATATGCTAATATATCAAACCAGACATAATTATTAGATTTTTCAAACACTCAGAGCCAGGCACCTTCTGTTGAAATCAGTAACACCATCTATCTCTCACCACATGACTTTACCACTACTGTGAGGATGATCCACTCTTGACTGTGATGAAGTAGCACTATTTGTAGAAGGAAACTGTGCTGGTAGGCATAGGGAAATGCTTTGAAGAGTTTGAAATCAAAGTACAGTCTCTTTCTGTCAAAGGTAAACAAGCAGAATTGTTTATTTAGGACTGGAACTGCTCTATGGATCTTTCCCCATTTTTAAGGCAGATAGATGGATGAATAACAATTTTTACTATATCTGCTTGGCTCAGAAACACCACCCCATTCTGGCAAAAGAGGAGCTTGGCCATGTTTACTTCTGTCTTTGCCCTTCCTTGACTTGTGTGCAATCTCCATGTACTTCAACACAACGCCTCTAACACTTCGGATTATCCAGCTGGCACAGAGCAGAGCAGAAAGTGCACTCTGAAACACATGCTGCTGTGAGCACATCAGATCCATTCTCCTCATCTAAAAGTGGTTTCTCAACAGGCAACAAATGAAGTCCTAGCTCTTACCAGATGTCAAGGTGTCTAAAGGATTAACAAAACCTCCAAAATTAACATTATGATCAACACAATCCCATGGCCCAAGCCTGCACTCTGGGAACAGTCCAAACCTCAACACACAAGTGCAGTTTGACTTTCTGTCACCTTCTCTGCTTCTAGTATATATTTGAACCTTAAATTCTATTGCACATATTCTTTTTCAAGAAATTATGGAATGGGCAGCACACTCAGGTACCCAGAACCCTGCCATGAGACCAGGAGATACAATGGCCTTACCAAGTGGTGACATGGCTGGGAAAGGACAAGGGAATTTCTTAGTACAACCTCATGTAGTTCATAAACTCAACAGAAACAAGGAGAAATAAATGGTTGGACTTGATGAACTGAAAGGTCTTTTCCAACCTTAGTGATTCTACAACTCTGGGAAAATTGCTAGGAGATGCACAGAAGTGCACTCATTACAGAGGAGAATCATTCGATCCTACTGGAACA